>VDFB02174348.1:37666-138163 GCA_007258455.2 Sequoia sempervirens
GACCCTGAAATCTGCCCTGGAAGCCAGACTGCTAAAAATAGTAAGTTGTCCGTTTTTGCTCAAATTCGGCATGCAAGCAGTCTGATGTGCCCTAAATGCCGTGTGATGATCGAAATCTCGAAAATGCTGACAAATTGCCCGGAATAGCAGACTTACTAAAAATAGTAAGTACCTTGGAATTTGATGAAATTTGGCTGGAAGCCCGCTGGATGCCTGCTGACAACATTGTTAAGTTCAATTTTCAATTTTCTCACTTTACTCGACCTTGAATTGGCCAGAAACGATGAAACCCTAATTTTATACTTGGCCAATATTTTGCGTTTAAGCTCAATGACGGACACAACCCCCCGAAAGACGGACACCAGAAAAGAGACAGAGCGAGAGAGAGAAGAAAACCCAAGCCAAAAGACCGAAACGGAGCAAAAATTAGGGGGTCCCCATCTCGAATGGGGCGATGTGTGAAAAGGTCACAACAGTACCCACAACTTAACCTGCGTTTTTCCAACCACAAACCTACAACCTTCTGCTGACTATTCCTCATGCACAGCAGCTAACCCAACTGAAAACCACGTGTCTATTCTTGTTCCCACACGCGTGCAGCTGTTGGAATTCCAACGTGGTTGTTGGAATTCTCACATGAAGTAAAACTCTTCAAATCTACGCATTTCTTTAACTATTTTCAACCGTTTATAATCAAGGTTACCCCAAGTTTCCGGGACGGGGACGGCAGGGGACGGCGGGACGAGTCCCCATGTTTCCGATTTTTGAGGCCAAAATTAGGGACGGCAGGGGACAGCTATATAAAAATATAAGGAAAATTTTTAAAATATAGGGAAATTTTAAATGTTCAATAGATAACATGGATAAGGCATGCATAATATACATTATAGAACATTCACATATAACATTTGTGTTCAAGTTGATATGGTTTATTGAGTATGCATTGATCTTAATGAATAAGTTAGAATTTATTCAATGGAAAGCTTGATTTTGAACTAAGAAAAGTTTATTTGCAGTCTATACATACATTCTGAGAAGTTTTAGAATAATTATCTCCAACTTCCCTTCAACTATGGCTGATTTTAGTACAAGCTGTTGCATATTTGGAGACCTGTTAGCAGGGCTCATGATTCAGCCATATTATTTATCTGAATGCCTATGTGCTAGCAGCAACTGATACTTGGCTCATCTTGAGATTATACCCTCTTTTCCTAATTTTCCATGGTTGTTTTGTGAAGCTCCATCAAAACTGAGTTTGAATTGACATCTTACCTTGTTGGGATGGACCCCAATCTGCTTTTTCCACGAATCATAAAGCCAGGGGTTTTGTAGTGGAAGGGAATGAGCCAGTTGTTGGCCATAATACTAGATAATGTGCATCCGTCAGCAATATTTTCAGAGACTATTAGAGGTGTGCAGTAAATTTGAGCCCGAGTCGATCTGATGAAAGTCTTTGAGATTATCTTGATCTTTTTGAAGATTATTGCATTCTGTTCTTTGAATATTTGAGATGAAGAAAATTGGGGTGAAACTGTGCAAGATCTTTATCAGCAGCATTTGTGAATTGATGACAGATAGTCTTTGAGCAGAAGCTAGAGAGAGTTGTAAACAGCATGTCTGTACCCAGTTAGCAAATTCTGACAATATAGTTCTAGAAAAAAGGCATCAGGAAAAGAAATGTGTTGAAACTTCAGTCTGTACCTCACAGTCTAGGCACTAAAGAGATCTAAAAAGCCCTATACATTTTAAGGCCTCAGCTGTGAGTACCTTACCATGAAGGGTGACCCAAAGAAAAATCTGTGCTTTCAGCCAAAACTGGATGTTGCTCAGACCTTTCCAGACTACATGTGGATGGATGGAAGAACATAAGACTGAATGGGTACAAGCCGCACCACATTCCCCAGTATTGATGTGAGGACATATTATTTTTTCCTAGCTTGATTTTTAACTAAGAAAACAGATACTCTGATGATAATTTTTTTTTTTATTGATAACTGGAACAAGGGAGTGCAGCCTTCTGAGAATGATAGTGAGTTGCATTAGGCAAATAATCTGCACAGTTACCATGTTATTGTTTTGCATGATCAGATGTCCCAAGGCCCGCTATGTATCATCTTCACAATAGAGTAAGACCTGTGAGACTTATTTATGAGGCACAATAGCATTGAGAACAAACACTGAGTGTTGGGTTATTCACTGGATTCATCTTGGCACCTCAGTACATAAACCAATATTGATTCTCGAATAATTGTATCAGTTACACTTATCCAAAGTTTCAAGACAACAAGCAGTAGCACCAATTTAATTAATGGGTGGACATAATTAAGTTCACACTCCCTTGCTATGAAAATGTGTTTTATGTTTTGTTTTGACCATGCTTTGATGCGGGGCACGGTTGACCATCCTAGGGACAGCCAGGGGACTTCTAGGATGGTTAACTGTCCCGAGGACAGCTAGGGGACTCCCAGAAGTCCTTTGGCCGTCCCCAAGTCCCCTAGCCGTCCCCAAGTCCCCTGGCCGTCCCCCGTCTTCGTCCCCTGTCCCTTGGCCGTCCCCAAGTCCCCTAGCCGTCCCCGGGACTGGTCAGCCGTCCCCTGCCGTCCCCTTGCCGTCCCCCCGTTTCAGGGACGTTTCCTAAAAATTTTGCAAAAAGGGGGACAGTCCCCTGCCATCCCCTTGCCGTCCCGATTACGGTGGCCGGGGATTTTTTAGGGGGCGATCGGTAACCACGTCTATAATTGTTCATTTCCAGCATTTTATTAACTATTTGTAACTGTATTTTTAAATACAAAAGTGCAGCAAATTATTTATTAAAATAATGGTGTGAATAATTTGGGGAAAGTTAAACCATCAAGTCTGATTGGGCTCCATAGTACAACAATCTCCCACTTGGAGACTGATTAGACTCCACACCATACCATCTCCCACTTGGAGACTAATCATAACACCGCTGCCCCTGTAACTCCCACAAGAAATTAGCACCTTGGACCCTAGTATTTTGATTTAATTTTAACCATGAAGACCAACTAAAGTTGAAGAGAAGCTCAGCTTCTCCCTTGTTACCGCCTTTGTAAACATATCCGCTGGATTGCCATCTATATGAATCTTTTCCAGCTTTACCTGTCCATCCTCCAACATCGACCAAATAAAACAATATCTCAGCTGTATGTGTTTGGTTTTTGAGTGCAAGGCATAATTCTTTGCAATATGTATAGCACTTTAGTTGTCCATAAACAAGCAACTTTCAGCCTACTGTTTGCCCAATTCTTCCATGAAAAATTGCAGCCATATCATCTCCTTGTTTGCCTCTGTTGCAACAACATACTCTGCCTCCATAGTAGATAAAGCAACTACCTTTTGCAATCGAGAAATCTAACTCACTACTATCCCACCAACTATAAATACATAACATGTGGTACTTCACCTGGTATCAATATCCCATGCCAAATCTGAGTCAACATAGCCTCTTAAATCAGTATTAGAGCCCCTAAAACATAAACATTTATTGGATGTACCTCTCAAATATCTGAGAATCCATTTTACCACATTCCAATGCTCCATTCCGGGATTACTCATATACTTGCTAACAACTCCTACGGCATGGCATGTGCAATATTCGATCTCATGCATACCATGGCATACATTAAACTACCTATAGTTGAAGCATATGGTACCTTGGACATTCTTTCCTCATAATCAGCCTGAGATAGAAACAATTTTGTATTTTGCCTATCTCTAGTAATCTTCATACCAAGGATTTGTTTTGCTACCCCAAAATCCTTCATAGCAAATGATTTTGCTAATTGTTGTTTTAACTCTCTAATGTGATCCATGTTAAACCCCGCTACAAGCATATCATCAACATATAAACATAAAATAATGTAGCTATCATCATCTAACCTTTTAAAATAAACATAATGGTCTGAATTACACCAGTTGTAGCCTTGCTCAGCTATAAAACTATCAAATTTAATATACCATTGCCGAGGTGTGTGCTTCAAGCCATATAAACTTTTTTTCAATCTACATACTAATTTCTCGTTACCTTTGACCTCAAATCCTTGTGGCTAATTCATGCATATCTCCTCCAAATCCCTATGAAAAAAGGCTATTTTAACATCTAGTTGTTCCAAATGCAAATCTTCAGTAGCTACAATACTTAAAACAGTACAAATAGAAGTCATCTTAACAACTGGAGAAAAGATTTTATCAAAGTCAATGCCTTTTTTTTGTGCAAATCTTTTTACAACTAACTTGGCTTTAAATCTTTTCTTACCTCCATCTTCCTCTTTTAGCCTATAAATCCATTTGTTTGGTAAAGCTTTTTTACCTACAGGCAACTTGCATAATTCCCAAGTCTGATTTTTCAACAAGGAGTCCATTTCTTCTTCCATTCCATGCTCCCACTAAACCTTAGTATCCACCTGCATAGCCTCATCATAACATTCTAGTTCACCAGCCTCAGTTAACAAAATAGAATACAAAGAGGGAGAAAATCTTTCTAGAGGTCTACTTATCCTTGAAGATCATCTAACATTCATTGGAGTTTGTGGTATTTGTTGTTGTTGTTGTGGAGCATGAGGAACCATTGGAACATTGTTCCGAGTGTCATCTAACACTACATAATCATTTTCTTTCTTCTCATGTTGTTGCAACTGATCTTTGTACAACATGTTCTCATTGAATATGACATCCCTACTTATAATTTTTTTATTTTCAAAATCCCAAAGCCTATAACAAATTCATCAATGCCATATCTAACAAATATACACTTCTTTGATTTTGCATCAAGCTTGATTCTATTTTCAAAATCTACATGTGCAAATGCTTCACAACCGAAGGTTTTGAGAAAAATAACTCACCTTCTTACCTGTTTGTGTTTCCTCTGGAATAGCACGGCCCAAAGGATTAGAGGGACCTCTATTAATTAAATAAATAGTGGTATTGATAGCCTCTACTCACATGTTTAAAGGCAGCCCAACATGCAATCTCATGCTCCTTGCACACTCCATTATTGTCATATTCATGCGCTCAGCCACTCCATTTTTTTATGTAGTCCTTGGAACCGTTTTTTGCCTACGAATTCCATTAGAGGAACAATAATTTTCAAACTCTTTGCTACAATACTCACCACCATTATCAGATTTGAAACATTTTAACTTTTTACCCGTCTCATTCTCAACCAAGCTTCTCCATTTTTTAAAGTTTCAAATACATCAAATTTCTGCCTAAGGAAATAAACCAAACCTTCCTAGTTGCATCATCAATGAATATAACATAATACCAGAGAGCATCAAGAGAAGATACCTGAGTTGGTCCCCATACATCCGTATGCACAAGCTCCAATTTCTCATCTTTCTTTTGCTTTCCATCCTTGAGAAAACTAACTCTCTTTTGTTTTCCAACACAACTTTCACAGAAATCCTATATTAACACAATCTAGACCTAGTAAAACCTTATTTGAATGAAGTACTTTCATACCTTTTTCACTCATGTGCCCAAGTCTATTATGCCACACTGTTATTTCTAAACCCAGCAACTGCTTGATTTTCTCTCTCACTGCAACAACTGTCTTGAACCCGCTAAAAACCCATGAACTACCGCCGAACCTAAAGAAATCGTAACTGTTTTTCCAGCAACTTCCCTGTTTGATTTTTATCTACAACAGCTAAAGTAGAAGGAACAATATGACCTGTACAAAGATATAAGGTGACTACTTTCACATCTTTAGCTACCACTAAGGCACCTTTTGTGACCTTCCAATTTTTATTACTAAATGTAACAACACAACCTTCATCATCTAGTTGCCCTGCTGAAATTAAATTTTTGCTTAACCTTGGAATGTGCCTTACCTCTTGTAGCAGCCAATGATTCCCATTTTGCAACTTAATCCTTATTCTTCCTTTTCCAACAATCTGACAAGGTTTGTTATCTCCCAAATAAACCAACCCAAAATCCCCTTGGACATAATCAATAAAATAACTTCTATGGGGTGTAGCATGAAATGAAGCCCCTAAATCTAGCACCCAAGAATCATCAGCATTATCAAGAGAAAGAATCAAAGCATCGTCTTCAAATTTATTACTTACCAAATTTGCCTCCTTATTACCTTCATTTTTGTCTCCATCTTTATTCTTCCAAGACCAGCAATCTTTCTTTAGATGACCTAGTTTCCCACAGTACCAGCAATCCTTCTTTCCTTTGGATTGTGACCTGGTTCCCCAAAAATCTGCCCTTGGACTGCCATCCCCGAAACGCATCCCCTGCAGTCCCCCCATCCCCGTCCCTGAAAAGCCGTGGAACATAGGGATTTTCCATATTTTAATTTCCAGCAATACAAATAAGACAAATCATCAGAAGTAAGACTATGGGAGCTGCTAATTCAATAAGGTGCAGAAAAAGACGAATTTCAGATAAGACGAATTTAGCATTTGGCAGCTCATCGAATATTTGAGGATAATATTACTGAGGCGGTTGAATTAAAAGATTTGGTATGCATTTCCATTGTCGGGAGCTGCTTGGGAATTAACAGTCACCAAAACCAAAGTTATATAATTTCTAAGCCGCCACCTTCACCTGTCGGGAGCTACTTGGAGAATTGAAAGCCAGTGAGAGTCAAATTTAATGTCTTATTTATACAAGGAATCGCTATTTGAAGAGGCTGTCGTATTCTGAAATCATTGAGATTTTGCATATCTTTGTGGTTCTACATAGCCAAATCGGTGTTGGAGATATCGTGGGCAATATATGAATTAAAGGAAAGCAGCGCCAATGTTGATAAATCACAGAGTATAAGATAGAGACTAATCTGCCTGGTGTGGACTAAAGACAAACAGGAGACAATTGAGGTTGCCTACAATATTCTGACTCAGCCACTAATCAATAAGGAAGCTGTAACCAGTTTGGAGAAGTCTGCACCAGATTATTCCTGTCGGCCCATTGAAAGCTATCAAAGATAATAATAGAACAGCTCATTCACATCTTGGGATTGCAAGCAGATAAAGAAGGCAGCTATCATCAGGTCAGGAATTTATTATTGTAACCTTTCATTACTTATTGGGTCGAACCTATTCCTGTGTACCTGAAGAAATCTCTCCCTCTTTGCTATTTAGTCTGGGGACTGAAATCACAGGTCTGATTATTGCTACTGTGTCTGAACGGATTATTTAATGTGAGTGAAGCTATCTTTATATCTTTGTCCCAATGTATGTTATGCATATGAGTCTGTGTACCCGCTGATGACTTCTGTTTTCAAATTGTATCTGGAAATAAATAAATATTATCTTTGATCAGACGTTGCAAAATACATTCATGATTTGCAATATGATATCAATTTCTATTTCTCTGTTTGGGGTACAAAGTAATGAGGTAGTTTGATAAAGTGGAACACTTAACAAACTGAAATAATCGAAAAAACTCAGTCTACCCTGGAAGCGGTTCTTACATTCCCCATGGTAGGAAAATGAAAAAGTCAATATTTTTACAAAATCAAAAAGTGTTTTCGATCTACATGCCACAAGCCTGAGCCCTAATGGTCTATGGGCCCCACCAAAACCCTAATCACTGACAAAAACTTATAAATAAGCATCTAAGCCTCATTCTAAATCAATCCCAAGTTTCAAAAAGAGTAAGAACTTGATGTTACAATAAGCAAAGTGATAAAATTGTGAAAATGGCATGTGCCATGAAGGTTTGTGTGGTTGTGATAATGGCTTTACCCCCAAACCTCCACAAGGGGCACTGCCCCTCAACCCCATTGGGGGGTTTTGCCCCCAAACCTCCACCCACCATCATCCCCCAGCCATCTCCCCACCATCCCCAAATTTAGAGGTCCCCCGTCCCCCTATCCTAAGACTCTACGGAACCTAAGATATTTGTCAATCTTGCATTCTAATATGAAATTTTATCAATGGATCATCTTTCGTTTCACTCTAGGGCCTCCAATCTTCGAAAGCTTGACTAGTCCTGGTTTGCCATTCTTATCCATGAATAATCTGCCAACACTGTTAGTAGACAAACTAAGCCGTCACTTTGTGTTTTATGTCAAAATTCTAGTCAGTATCCTTGACATGTTATTCAGGTTGTCCTCATTAATCTGTCAAGTTATAAAGTGATGCAGCATAAGATGGTTTGAATTGTTCTTGTGGGTCCAATGTCATAGTGTCCTGAAATTGCCTAGACGTCATAAGTGCAAGTCTGATGTACCAGTACGAATGTGTTTGGAGTTTAGACCCAACACAATCAAGTAGGGCAAACCTTCTTGTTGGATACACAGAGATGACTGTTAGGCTTTAAACATTCACTGAGCATAGGTGGTTCCTCTTTTAATTAGGTGTAACCCTCCTGTTGACAGCATCACCTGAGCTCCACAAATCAGTAAGTATCCCTAGCTGGAGAATTTCCCCTTACCCAAGCTTTGAACTCAGGCATCGTAATAACAAGCATGGGCTAGTGATTGCCTGAGCCTGTGAGCCTTATCAACTCAAAATGGACTTTATGAGAATATATTAAGGTTACGCAAAGGGTTCTAGGGCTAGAACACTAACCCTGCTCTATATCAACCACCTCGAACCTTCCATAAGAATGCAAACACTCGAGCAGACAGAAAACTGTTTAAGCTACAATCTGAAAGGATTGGAATATTTCAAATTAGAGAATACTTTATATTCATTGGCGGTCAAGACTAGAGCAATAAGAAACATAGCTTCCAACTAACAAGAATGCTCTGCACCTTTAACATTGACGTTTGAGTAAGGGCTAGATAAAAATTTCATTTTTCATCTTCAAAATAAATTCGAGCATATGCAAAGGAGGAAATTACGTCAGAGTTTTCACAGAGAAAGCGAAAGTTCAAATCCCCATAAGACATGTTAAATATTGAAATTCGATAATATTCTGTATCCAATTCTGGGTGCAGCTTACCGCACTGGACGACCTCCATAGCCATCTAGGCCAAAGGTTACTCCAGAAGCCGGATTCCATAGAAACAATAACACATCACATTTATCCTAACTAGAAATGAGCCCCCGTCTTAGTTAGTACTCTCCAGGATTCCCGGCAAAAATTAGAGAGCCCAACTCGTCCATACATTCATTCTAAACGTCAACACCATGTTTTATATTTCCTAAATACAGGATAGACGCAATCGATTGTGTATATCACAGCATTTCAGCAAAAGTACTCCCAATTAGCCTTTTGCTCGTATTTATTGCAGAGTTATAGAAGGGTTGAAGTAGTATGAGGATTCATGTTTTGAGTCTCTAAAGCCAACCCAACTTCGTTGAGGTTTCATGGCATCAGAGAAATTGTTTTACAAACAACCAACACATCTTTTAACTGCAATTTTTTTGTTGCTCTCATGATTGAATCGACAACAGAGAAAATAAATCTACCTGCCCTGGCAAGGCGTGCCAAGAAAAGCAATGGAGGAGACGGCAGGCCCGTCAACAAGAGCACCAACATACCCAACACCTGCCATTATCGGTCCCTTTCTGATGTTTGGTGCGTACCTTAGATTACCTTCATTGTTCGAACTTTGAACCAGACGCGAGCGGTGGCTACTTAGCCAATCGAATCCTGCCACCTTGGAAACAACAAAGATAATGTTCTTCAAAAGAATAATTTGATTTCTCTTTTGGGTTCATTTCTTTATAACACTTTCACCTTCACCTTCACCTTCACGCTTGAGTATTACCCTGTAATGTGTTTTGGTTTGTATTGTTTGTGTGTTTTGGTTTGTATTGTTTGTGAGTATCTTTATTCAAGAATAGTATAGTCAGACTCGAGTCCATAATGATTTCTTTTATTTTTTTAATCATCGTCTTTCTGAATAGATCTTGAAATGAAGTCTTTGCTAGATTATTTGTGTATTTGATTTAAATATCATTGTAAGCTTTACATTCCAAAATAATTGGTTTGTAGAGTTTGATATAAGTAAGATGTCAATAGAACATTTTTTTTGGATTTGTTTGTGTAAGTGAAATTTAAGTTAAATAATTTCAAGGGAAATTGGTTTGTGGGTTTGTTTATATAAAAGTTAAAATTAGAAATTTTTCTATGAATTTTAAAATTATAGTTATTTTTGAAATGTTAAAAAATCAGTTTAGCAACTGAAGAGATGTTTTGAAAGGAAGATTAAACCAAAAATAAATAAAAAATTAAGAGAGCTCTAGTTTGGTGTACTTATGGTTTGTTTGTACAAAGGTATTCAGTTTGACCTCTTTTGTCTCTTTATTTTGTCATAGTAGGACTTTTTCAAAGTTTTGCACATTTATGTCACTTGATATTATCCTTTAGACATCCTAGGGCTTTATAGATGGCTAATGTTGTGTCCTCTACAAGTGTTGTTGCTTGTAGCGGTGAGGATGGCTCCCAAGTGTGCTCAAAAATTCATCCTGAAGTTTTATGACAAGGTAATCCCTCAAAGCAGAATGTTATTTTACTATTTGATGTTGTTGAATATGTTTGCCATTGGTGTGAAAGTTACAAACCTTAAAGCTCACTATGTCAAGTGTGTCCCCTCCAATCAATCCTTGCTTTCTTGGGTTAAGCAACCTTGGGAGCCTTGTGGCATTAATCTTATTGAGGGATTGTTCTTATTTTTGTTTAATGGCCCTCAATATATCAATATGCTTCTCATCCAATCAAGTTATTGTTTGATGAGAAGTATCTTGTTGGTGTTATCTCACTAAACCTGACATTTCAAAGTCTATAAAAAAACCTCCCTAAAAGTTCTTATCTAGGTGTAACCTCTAGAACTCCCATTCCTCATGTGGGCCTTCCTCAAATAGATTATTCAACCTCTTGAATAGTTAATATGGCATGAGCCTGAAAAATCCACAAGCATTTATGCATGGAGGTCGACCTCACTTTCAACCTTAAGGAATATTTAGACATTAAAGTAAGTGGTTTGTGATTTACACAAAAGGTCACTTATACCAACTTTCTTAACACCTATTTTCAATACCATCCGCCTAATCATAAGAGTAGGGATTATCCACTCATACCAAGAGTGTCTCCCAAGTTGAAGGTTGATACTTTGTCACCTTCTTCTAAGGAAGTTGGCTAGACTACAATGATTGGTAAAAAAGCATGTTGCCTTTAATCCACCTAAACCCATTGACCTCTAGTTAATTCTCAACTATATGTGAAGAATAATGGCTCAACTTTATCTTAGCTAATAGCTCCTCTTCATAATTACTTGTGATTCTTAATCACCATCTTTTTGGGGGCATTTTTATGAGCACTCAACCCTCCACATGCTCTAGAATCCCATCAAGTGATTAGGGCTCATTAGCTGGATAAATTAGTAGTAAGCACTACTTTATTCACTCAATAGTTATTTATTACTAGACCAATGATCTTTGTTAGGAAATGGGTTTTCGTAATTAACATACAATGATGGCCATAAAAAGTTATATACATGGAGGATCCCCATATGAATTTCATGTCTCGGGATTAAAGAAGCTTCTTACAAGTTTTCTATCCATGTTGTTTATTAATAGCTTGGCCCTTTTGGCATCATTTGTCTACAAGAAGTTAAAGTTTTTGGTTTTGTGATACAAGATTCAAATTGGGGATAATTTGGATTCATGCAACTCAACTTACCACCTTACATGAGGATGAATGTTACAACAATGGTATATTAATTTCTCCTTCATTAATTTTGATCACCATGCATATGGAGAAGAGCCTAGTCATCATATCATGTTAATTATGTTAGATATTGATAATTGTTTAACATTTATCACCAATATTTATACTCCTAATAATGGCCTAGGGAGAATAATGTTATTGTTGGGAATAGGATGCCATTTACTTGCAATCCTAAACATATTTCATGTATCTCCTAAGTCCTTGGAAAGTGTTCCCTAACACTAGGATTAGAAAGAGATTAAATTTGAATGAAATGAACATGTAAATTGACATTTGTAATTATTCTTAAATGATAGGAACATGTGGGGATGCCCAAGAAGAGCTCCTACGAAATAGGAGCACATGGGGCGCCCACATGGAAGGTGGAACCCACCTTGCTTGAGTTAATTGTTTGGAGGATTGATAACACTTCAATAATGCATGTTTTTGTTCCTACAAGTTAGGGATTGATATTTACATGAGTGGAGTTCAGTTTAGTTCAATTCAGTTAAGCTCAGTTCAGTATCAGTTCAATTCAGGTCAGTTTCGTTCAATTATGGTTCAGTTATCTTCAGTTGCATGTAGTTAGTTTGATTTGAATGCTAGTTGACTTCAGTTGACTTCAGTTGCATGACAGATAATGGGTGGATACATTTAGTTAAGTGGGGATGATCAATCATGCATAATGTTTGCATGAATTGGTGGAGAGATGTGTTTCAGTTAACTAAGATTGACTTGGATCCACCTTGGGCGCCCAAGTTGGCATCTTTGAGTTAACACCTTTTGCATGAGAAGATATTTACAAGGCTCAATTAAGTGGGCCCATTCTTGGGTGCCAAATTTGAGGTGATGCTTGCAAGATATTTTCTTGACCAATGATCAGTTAAGTGTTCAGTTTGGGGCGCCTAAATTGAGGAGACTTTGGTTTTGACTTCATGTTACAGTATGGAAATCTACTTGCACAATTGAGGCATAGATTTTTTAGAGGAGCTTTATGCTCTTGTATTTGATAACTCTTATGAGTTTACATTCTCATTAATTGTCTATTTATTGCAGCAATTGCATCATAGTTTATTGCAGGTTAGCAGGTTGAGCTTGTGCATGTGTGAGGGTTTGAAGCATGGCATGGGATGTGTGGATTCATGCTTGGTCACATGGAATGCATGGATAGCTTATGCTGTAGAAAGTGATTGAGAGTTTTTTGCAAGTTGTGAAGAAGGATTGTTGAAGGCAAGGAAGCATATCAATCAAGGATTGATACAGTGTTATTGTAATCTTGTTATAAGGTTAAATAATACAATCACTATTGATTTTGGTGGAGTTTTTTCCCAAAAGGGTTTCTCCCCGTATATATTGTGTCACTTCTATCTTCTTGTCTCATTCTTCTACAATATTTTGTCTCTTTCTACAATTGGTAAAATTGATCTAAACAGTTTAATCATACACAAATAATTGTGACAAAGAACACTTAATTAAATCTACAGTCACATAGGTTTACAAGTTTTAAGCTACAATATTACCTTCATTTTTAACATTTGGTATCAGAGCTAATGGTTCGGTAGAGTTTGGGACACCTTTCTCTTAAAAGTTTGAAGGTTTTTTGGCTGTAGTGGGAGCTTGTATTATTGTGTTATTATAGATTTGTAAAAGAAGTGTGTTTTATCTTCTTGGTTTAGAGATTATGGTTTTCTTGACCTTTTGGGAGTTGTATCGTTAACATCAATTTCTTTGATTGTGTTGAGGCCATGGATGATCTTCATTTAGGAGATGGTTATCACGATGTCATGGATAGCTTGGTTACATGTTTCAGTGGGAATTTTTTGACAATGATGGTTTGATGTTTATCGTGTTGCCATGTATAGCTTGGTATCACAGTTCAGTGGGAGCTTTGGTAGGATATGGTTATCTTCATGTAATTTGAAGAGGTTTTAACATCTTGTTTCATGGAGGACCCTTAGATTCTTTGGTAAAGGTGTTATTGTTCTTCCTTTGGAGAGGATGTAGTTCTTTTTGGTTTTGAGTATTAATCATTTTCTTGGAGCCTCATGATTATGCAGGTTGCATTTGAAGTTGGCATGGATTGATTCGTGGGTGCCCATGGATACTAGAGAGACTTGGGTTAGGCTGGATATTTCTTATGTTAAGAGATATGTGTTGGAATGGTTACTTGTTATAAAAAAAATTCAACAGTAAAGACCGAGGAGCCTACACCTGGAAATGGATGTGTCTATCATTGACCTGATGAGAAGGTTGTCTTTATTGAAAGCCCATATTGCTTGGTGTTTTATGTATAGGACAATATTGTATCCCACTCTTGGTCTACTCGACAAGTAAATGATCTAAGAGGTGTTTCCCGCCTTATTATTAGATGCATTATTTATATGTATCTTGTCTTCTTTTATCCATTAGTCTTGAAACTTAAGTTTTGAGGGATTATTGAGAAGTAGATGCATGGTTTTATGTATTTCCATTGTTCTACTTGCAATCTTGAACTTGATTAGTTCTGAGGATTTGGGTAGGAGAGGTACGGGAGATAGTTAGTGGCTTTGGGCATATTCCCTTTTGTTGTGAGAATGTTTGGCTAAGTTTGATCTACTTTCTATGAGAGATTTACATCTAAGTTCTGCCATGTTTTTGTAAGAGACAGGGACCACCGCATGCAAGACCCCAGGTCACGGAGGGTCGAGACGTGAGAGGCTGCCCTAACTTACCTTAGCTAAGTGTATTTTTTAGGAAATGAGGATGAGAATGATGAGGATTTTGGAGTCGTACGATCACTTTGCAATCGAGTTTCAAAGTGGGGCTAGGCGAGTCAGTCTTTAGGTCCAACTCAACGCCTCAGGGAGCTCTCTGCATGAGGACTTTAACACAGACTTCAAACAACAGCGCGACGCTCTGGCATCTCAAAAACACGATGTAGTACATACAACCAGACAACAGCTGAGATGAGGTCGAACTCACTAGAACAACTAACAGTCTAGCATAACGACTTCTAGGAGGACAAAATAACACTATGAGATACGAAAAGTACAAGCGAAGGTGATAGAGTAGATATACCAAAGCCAAGGTGATGAAGACAATCTCGTAGAAGACCCTATTCGCCAGTTAGCTCCTCGAAGTGCATTCACCTACACACAATAAGAGAGAGAATGTTGGTGTGTGGTTGTATAGGGGTCTGCCTCAGTTAGACCCCCGTTTAGGTGTTCCCATCTCCATGTACAACCAATGGAAAAGACATAAATAAGCGATAAAAACACAAGCACTACAAACAGTACTATGCTACTCAACCAACTGATAGAGGAGAGGATAGGGAAGCTTACCACCTCCACCAAGAGCGCTCAAGGCTGCTTGAGGGAGAAATGAGAGGAACTCAAGCCTCTGCTGCAATGGCGTGGTCCCAAACTTTCTCTACCGACGTGATGGAGTGTGATATTGCTGCTATGGAATGCTTGGAATGCTAGAATGTGAGTGCAAAGTGAGCTTGAAGTGATGTAGAGTTCTTCCAATCTTCATCCAACCTCCTAATGCAAGTTCAAAGACTTGATTATGAAAGAAACGACCATATTCGAGTCAGGTGGCCGAAGGAGGCGTTACAACTTTGATGCCAATGGGAAGAGTAACGCCTCTGTTGGCTCAGCCGCAGGAATCTGCGAGGGACGTAAGCGCGTCGCGCGGACGTAAGCGCACTGCGCGGACATCTGCGCGTCGTGTGATCATCCCCGACAGAAACGCCTCCACCAACACACAAAATGGGTGCCAAGTGGACTGCCATTAGCAAGCTTAAGTGAATTTAAGCCTTTGACTTAGGTTTTCTAAAGTGTAATAAGGAAAAAAGGGGAATTGCACTTAGGGTGCAAATTCGCTCTTATACATTTTTCCCCCACTTTAGTGAGCACAAGTACTGATGAGTGCCCGACAAAGTAGATCAAGAAGAGAGTAGGGTTAGAAAAGTATACCTGAACCGTCGAGGATGTAGACCGCGATCTAGCGAACCCGAAGATGCAGGGAGAACAAAAGGACTCCATAGCTGCTCGAAACTATGAAGTTGGAACAACAAAGCGCCTTACAGGCTCACAGACCTACAAGGAGGAAACCCCCAAGATCTCTCGCATGGAGGAAGCGGCGACATGTCTACCTGCAAATAGAGCATGTCTAAAGCATTGATGCATCTAACCACAGATAGAACACATCTAAAAGTGGCGACATGTCTACCTGTAGATAGAACATGTCTAAAGTGTCGATGTGTCTACCCATAGATAGAACACATCTAAAAGCGACGACATGTCTACCCGCAGATAGAACATTTCTAAAGCGTCGATGCATCTACCCACAGATAGAACACATCTAAAAGCGGCAACATGTCTACCCGTAGATAGAACATGTCTAAAGCGGTCGGTCATGAAGATCGAGAAAATTTCAAAGGGCTCCCTTGGGAACCCTTCAAAAGGAGAGGGGTCCACTCAAGGGACGCACAATTTGAAATAGCAAGGTCTAGCCAGGCTGCCTCCAAGCAGCTAGACACAAAAGGACGAATAGAACGAGTCTAGTCGGGTTTCCCCCAGACTAGACGTACAAGAGTCCATTCGTTACAAAGGCTTTTGAAGAAAGGGTCCTTGAGGAACCCACTATGAAAGAGAGGGGGTCCACTCAAGGGACACGCAGTTTAATAGTCGCCACCTTAGATCGATTCGTCATCAAGGGATCCTTTCAAAATATGTTCACTTCATCAAGGAATTTGAAAAGAAGGTCATGCCCCCATGCAAGGGGAAGTCAAAGCAATTACCACTTTGGAGGAAGGTCTCCAAGTCCTTTCTTTACGAACCCGTGATGAAGCAAACACATTTCATTAGGATTCTATGTTGAGAATGTGCTTCCAAGGAAAGGGTGTTGCGAGGACTTTCGAGAAAAAATTCGTTGGTGGCGAATTTTTTTTCTAGAATTCGAAGTATTAAAGAACGTTGTCACACATAGGAGGGACAACTCAAGCAAAGAAGAGAGAAAAATGAAGAAAAAGCGAAAAGCATAAACAAAGGGCACAGGGGGATCTGGTTTAGCAGGGTCAAATCTGTCTGAGCTCATATAATAGTAGGCAACCGCAACGCAAGGAAAAATATCATCAATCCCCAACCAAATCAAGAAGAATGCATAGAAAACAAAGTAAAAATAAAAAATTGGGTCAACATGGAAGGGAGGCCTAAACATCCCCAACGCTTTGCATCATCCCCAACTTAACGAAAAATCAAGCACAAACATGGAAGAATGATGGTACAAATAGAAGAAGGTTTACGACACAAAAACCACGCATGTATCCAAGCACCAACAAGGGTAACGAGGGTCATCTAGGCACACATAGCATGGGTACAAGGGAACACATCACAATACATGCACCCACGCACACAAGATTAAGAAAAAGAAAAGGGGCCTCCTCCTAACACTGCTTGACCAAGAGGTCATCTGCTCCCCAATCCCAATCCTTGTAAGCGGAAGGAGGATGAGGCTACAGAGGGCCCTGAAGCGAGGGTGGTTGCTTCTTCTTCCTTTTGTTGCGAAGCGGCCTGCTCGTCCAAGAGAGCCTTTTGTCGGCGCTTGTGCTCTCGTGCAAGGTGATTCCTACAGTTCTTAGAGTTAGAAACTGCAGCTTGTGAAGGGACTGGAATTTCCTGCTCGACCATAGGGATGTCCACTATGGTTGTTTCAGGCGGAGGAACGGGTTCCTGTGCAGGAGCAGGGGGAGTAGGTTGAGGAGTGATGGGAGGAGTTGACTCGAGAGCCTTGGCAACAGGTCTCTTTCCACCGCTCATTGCCTTAGGAGCAGGAGTAGTAGGAGGTCGCGGCGGTCGAGACAAGGAGGACTCTCTTCAAGGGATCTTCTTCCTTTCATACCGAACGGGTCTAGGCTCTATCAGCAGATCAGGAAGCTTGAACGTGAGACGCTTGGGCTTTTGCCAAGTAAGCACTGAAGGGTTCTCCTGCAAACGAGTAGAACTCGAGGGTACCATAGCTGAGCGAGAAGAAGCGTCAGGTTGGGCAATGGAAGAGGAAGAAGGAGGATCACAAGACTACTTCTCTTCTTTCCTCTTTCGGGCCTTGGTGGCCTCGTTGTTAGCCTTCAAACAAGCCCTATGTGAAATAGCATAGGGCGAGGGAGGATACCTCACCTTCCGCCTCAGACGTCCTTTCTTATAGTTCTGATATGTCTTATGTGAAAGGTTCGTCCTAGGTGGGAGGGGACCTATGGACGCAGGCCATGGGTGATCCAAGGAGTAGCTACCACGTGCAACCAATGGTCGATAGCCGGTGTCGTGGACCACATGTACGGAACCTTCGTGGATAAATTTTAGACATTTATGCACAACAGATGGTACCGCGTTCATCACTACTAACTAGGGGATACCCAACTTTACACGGAAGAGTTCGAACCCAGGAATGATATCAAACAAGAGCTTCATGGTCTTAGGTCTAACCAAGACTAACAGGGAAATGCTACCTAAAGGGGGTACAAAAAGGCCGTTGTGTGTGCAAATGAATCTTTTAGGAGCATCGTATCCATCCTTATGTAAAAAAATTATAAGCATTTTCTCCTTCGTTATTATGTTCACCTGTGACATTGGATCAATGAGAACATCGGCTATGATGTTCCCATTGATCCGCACAGGAATATAGAGGGGAGATGGTTCCTTATTAAAGCCCATCAGCAGGTCATGTGAAGTAAAGGTTATGCCAACACTCTTCTCCACAGGCTGCTCTGAGGGGATGGTTTGATGCGGGAATGAAGCCATTACGCACACTAGACAATTCTTTCACATAATCCCTAAAGGTTAATGGATAAGACGGTGACCCAATTAAGGCTTCATCATGCAATACCTTTGGATCCTTCCAACTACACCACCTACGGGTTGTAGGTTGGGTTGCAAGGTGATAGCCTCACAACACTCTTAGAGTACAAGGAAAGGAACTATCAGTATCGCAAAAATGGAACCAAAATGGTTCACATCAAGTTCACCAAAAATGTAAGAGGGGGGGACCACCGCATGCAAGACCCCAGGTCATGGAGGGTCAAGACACGAGAGGTTGCCCTAACTTACCTTAGCTAAGTGTATGTTTTAGGTAATGAGAATGAGAATGATGAGGATTTTAGAGTCCTACGATCACTCTGCAATCCGAGTTTCAAAGTGGGGCTAGGTGAGTCGGTCTTTAGGTCCAACTCTGTGCCTCAGGGAGCTCTCTGCCCGAGGATGTCAACGCAGACTTCGGACGACAGCATGGCGCACTGGCGTCTCAGAAACGCATTGTATTCCGTACAGCCAAACAACAGTTGAGACGAGGTCGAACTCACCAGAACAACTAACATCCTAGCTTAACAACTTATAAGAGGACAAAATAACACTATGAGATACAAAAAGTACAAGTAAAGGTGATAGAGCAGATATACCAAAGCCAAGGTGATGAAGACAATCTCGTAGAAGACCCTATTCGCTAGCTAGCTCCTCAAAGTGTGTTCACCTACACACAACAAGAGAGAGAATGTTGGGGGGTGGTTGTATAGGGGTCTGCCTCAGTCAGACCCCCGTTTAGGTGTTCCCACCTCCACGGATAGCCAATGGAAAAGAGATAAAGAAGTGATAAAAACACAAGCACTACAAACAGTACTATTCTACTCAACCAAATGATAGAGGAGATGAGAGGGAAGCTTACCACCTCCACCAAGAGTGCTCAAGGCTGCTTGAGCGAGAAATGAGAGGAACTCAAGCCTCTGCTGCAATGGCGTGGTCCCAAACTTGCTCTACCGACGTGATGGAGTGTGATATTGTTGCTATGGAATGCTTGGAATGCTAGAATGTGAGTGCAAAGTGAGCTTGAAGTGATGTAGAGTTCTTCCAATCTTCATCCAACCTCCTAATGCAAATTCAAAGACTTGATTATGAAGGAATGAGGAAAGAAATGACCATATTCGGGTCAGGTGGCCGAAGGAGGCATTACAACTTCGCTGCCAATGGGAAGAGTAATGCCTTTGTTGGCTCAGCCGCAAGAATATGCCAGGGACGTAAGCACGCCACGTAGACGTCTGCGCGCCGCGTGGGCGTCCCCGACAGAAACGCCTCCACCAACACATAAAATGGGTGCCAAGTGGACTGCCATCAACGGGCTTAAGTGAATTTAAGCCTCCGACTTAGGTTTTCTAAAGTGTAATAAGGCAAAAAGGGGAATTGCACCTAGGATGCAAATTCACTCTTATATAGTTTCATTATAAGTTGAATGGTTAGATGTTGATATCCTTTCAGTTTGGGAGTGTTGAAGGAGATCTTACTTTACATAGTTTGGCACATGTTAGTGTGGTATAAGAACATGGTTTGATTTGCAGGTTCTACCTTTGTGGGAATATTGTCTTCTTCTTGAAGGTTCTTGTGTTATGAGAGATGTATTTTGCATATCATTGTATGCTTCTTTGACACTATGATAGAGGAGTTAGCCACATCCTCTATGTGAAGTGCTATAGGAGGACTTGTTAATGTTGTGATCTTGTTTTCAGATTTGACATTACCTGTGCAGTGGGAGTTCCAGAAGGTATATGTATTATGTATGAGAGGGACACCTCTCTTGGACTGGTTACACTTTTCTACAGTGAGTTACTTTAGAGGTTTTTTATCACATATCTATGTGTGTTATTACCTTGAAGTCTTATTTTGTAGGATGGTGGATATACAAGGACTTGTTTGCAGATTTGGGTTGTTATGTTGATAGCATGAAGTTCTACCTATGATAGTTTGGTTACAGAGACTTGGGAAAGGTATTGATTGCAAAATTTGGCACTTTGATCAATGTTACAAATAAGTTCTCTTGGTGCAGGAAGGCCATTGGCCTTGTTGTCAATCAGATTGCACCCGAACACTTGAATGATTAAATGTAGCAATTTGTTGAAACATTGGATCAAACTCAGGTTGTGGGTGACCTATAATGAGATTGAACCTCTAGATTCTAGGTCGGCTTCCTATATGATGGTCAATTTGATACTCGAATAATTTGTTCTGAGAAAAGGGTAAGAGGGATTGAACTAAATGCATGAACTAAAATTAAAACCTTGGTGATGCACCTAAATGATGGTAAACTTGCAGAATGATTGACAACTTATACCCTCAGGAAAATTTGTTAACATAGTCCAATTTGAGCACTTTGAACACATTAATAATTCATTAAAAGGTTGTATGTATTCTTTCCCTATTAAGGAAAACTGAGTTTTCACAAATTAGAGGAAAAAGAAAACAACTTTTGAGCACAATTGTAGTACCCCTCCATTTTTCTTATATTTTTTGTTAGCATGTTTTCACTTTGATAGACCTTGGTACTTTGTTTTGGTGTATTGGTCGCTGACTTTAGAGCGATGGTGAATTTATTTTATGATATGATGATACATTGTAGGGTGATAATTATTTTTGACATGCTTTATGTTAGCATAGATGTTTATTTCAGATGTTATTGCTATATATATGTGTATGGTAGATTAACTACTATTTAATTTGTCAGTTTGATGTGATGTGTATTGGTGTGGAGAACGGAGTTGCATCACTCGCTTGTGAGTGCCCTGTGATTTCCGTGATTTTCTCTACACGGTGTGTTTGAAACATGGATTATATATATATGTTATTTGTCTTATTGCAGGATTACAGGTACATGACACCGACTCCACCTGGTTTCTCAGGTCTGAACGTGTCAAGACTCAACGGAAATGTTGATTGGGAGGTAGTAACAAGGTTTTTCCTAGACTAGTCTTAAACCCAGTCACAGTATGTTGTCAGTTTAAGTCTGGTGTCTTTGGTTGTCTCGTTTGTGTCTCATTGGATTATTTATTATGAAAGGTAAATTTCGTTAATTTAATGATTAGATTAATGTTCTTTTAATTTAATGTATATTTAAATTAATTTTAAATGTTGTCAATAAAATCTTATATTTTATTTGATTAATTAAATTAGTTTATTTGGTTAAGTAATTTAATCATTCAGATTAAAATTATTTAATTAAATAAATTAATTAATTGTATTTAAGTTACTTTATTGTGAGACTAGATTAAATATTCTTAAATGTTTGTGGAAATGGAATTTTAAATAAATAAATAAAAGGAAATTGAATTTTGAATTTTGAATTCTTTAATATGCATTGAATTCTTGATAAGAAAAAAATAAAGATTCACCCGTAAGTTGGTTGGAAGATATTTTCTTCTTGCCAAGTGTGTTAGTTAAATTAATTGTTTTTTCTTGTTGAGGATTCTCTCGAAAGATATTATGTGATTTGGGGAAAACAAGAAAGCACTTCACGGGAGATGAAAAGAACAGGGTTCTGCTAAAAATTTTGATTTGTGTAAATTTGTAATTTCCTTGTGATTTGTTGAATATTTCTGGAAGAAGTTCTATGATTTAGTATTTGCAAATTCTGGAAATTGGTGTTCTGGAAGGGCTTTGGAAGATTGCACGCAACAGGCAAACAAAGCTTTGTTTCTACAGTCAAGTTTTTGAAGCTACAGGAATAGTATTTCCCTATTCTAATTTAATTTGTCTTCTTTTGAAAGATTGCCTGTGTAAGAATTAGATTTGTGTAAGTTCTTGTAAAATTGTGGACTTTAAAAATTGCTTGAGGAAATAATTGTGGTTGTGATTCCTGTATTTCTTCACGGTGAATTTTGTAAAAATTATTTTGTAGAAATTTGTTACTTTCCTGTTATCTTTTAAAACAAGGTTTTATAGTGAAATTTTAGAGCAGCCCTGTAGAATTTGTTAAGCAATTGGAAAGTTTCAGAAGAAAACTCTGTAGATAAATTGAGGAATTGGAAACCTCTAAAACAATCTATGTTAAAAGTTTCTTGTAGAAAATATTTTGAATAAATAGATTGTGAAGGAAATTTTCTATTTTGGAAATTAAAATAAAAACCCTCTGGGATTGAATTAAATTTGTTGAGGGAAAATTGTGTATATTGCTAAATTTCTCAATTACCTGATGAAAAACCCTGTTGAAAGCAATCGCCTGATTTTAGTATTTTATTAATCATTTATTTGTGAATGTATATATATATAATATATAAAATATATATATATTTACATATACATACACATATACATTCATATATATATTGGATTGTGAAAATTCTATATTCATTACATGAATATTTTTGAAATCGCCGTACAGACGAAATAAGGGTTTGAAGTTTTTTTTGAAAACGGAATTAAATTCCAGAAACGCAGGATGAAAACGTAGTTTTCATTTTTTATTTTATTTTAAAAAATTAATTATGAGTAAAGTGGGGGCCGCAGGGGCTACCCCCACAACCGCCCCCATATAGGGCGACGGCTGTGGAGGCAGCCGGCGCTGCCCTCACAAGCAGCGCGCGACTGCCACACAGCCGCCTCCCCATACGGGGAGGGCTGTGAATACAACCAAAGGTTGTATGGAATACACAGTCCTTTGTGTATAGTATGTGATTCCTATAAATTTTAAAATTGTTTGTGAATTCCTTTATTAATGAAAAATGAATTTTGAATATTCATTTATAAAATGAGATTTGGATTTTAGATTTTGATTATTAATACATTTAAATATATATATATATATATATATATATATATATATATATATATTTAAATAAATATATATTCATATTTATTTTAGTAATGAAATAAGAATTTATTTTGGTTAAAATGCATGTTAAGTATGAAATCAACTAGATTTAAAACAATAAGGTTGGAAAAGAAAATTTGATATTTATTGATATGTGAAATTTAGAAAATCAAAATTAGACTAATGGTAACAATTACTTTTATTTATTTGAGAAAAGAACTATAATCAAATTGTTTGATTTTTGTGCTTTAAGAAATGGATATGGTGGATTTAGTAAATCCTAATGTTAGATTCCTATTGTTCTGAATTTGTTTTAAGCTGCTTTAAATTCTTTTTGGGCAAATGGGGATTTCTTGTGATTTCAAGTCTTCCAGATGTAGTCTCTCAAAGGGAGTTAAATTTTACAATGGGTTTATGTTTTTGAACAAACTAAGGTAGTGCACTTGGCTTTGTATGTTTTTTTTTAGACACTTGGATACTATGAACAGGTTGTGATGTCTGATATTGGATGTTTGGTACGAAATGTGTTTTGTGCACTCTGTTTACCTTAGTTAGTAAACTTAGATGCCTTGTGTTATTTTTTAGGGGAGTGGCTCTGTGTGAGGGCCGAAACACAAAGTGGTGTCAGGGTAACTCATGTAGAGTTAGTAAGTCAGTGAAAACTAAATCAACACATTGGGTATTCTAAAATATTTAACTGGATTAATTATGCCTCACTCATGGACTTAAGAGCTAGTTCAGTCTTGAGAATGAGTCAAGAAGGCCTGGAATGGAAAAGTCGATATCTTGTTATTTTAAAAGATATTCGATTCCGCAACAGTTTGCATGAGGGGCCGGGTTTCGTAAGAGGTTGTCAGGGTAACCCAAGTTGGGGGTTGGAACCTAGGAAGAAACACCAGGGTAACCTATGCAACATTGTGATGACACTCCACCTAAAATAACAATAACCTTGTGATCTTAGCATGTTTGATTATCCTAATTCTGGAAGCAATGTAACCAATAGGTTAAGTTTGTACTTGTATAGTTTGTTTAAGGTTTTACTTGTGTCTAGGGTTTGTAGGTTATGTCTAGGGAACCTTATTACTATCTCCTAGCACGGGGGTGGACCTACGGGTACCACATGGTTGGGTGGAACGTGCACCTTACTCTGTTGGGTCCCCAGTTCATGTGCGTGGCAAAGAGTGCTTCTTGGAAGGAGAGCTCGTATTTGGATATATGTACTTCCTTATTTGTATCATTGGAAATTGTATATTTGTATCTATCATCAATTGTTAATGAGGTGAACATCTGTAATATGTAATTGTAAACATTTATTTGATCTACCTCATTATGGAAAATGAGTATTGTAATGTTATTTCAAATGCAATGTATGAAAGAATCCTTTATGTATTTTATGCTTTCAATGATGTGATTTAAATGTTATTCAATGTATACTTTTAAGTTTATGAAAATTAATATTTATGCAATGCTAGTTACTAAAGTCATCTATGGGAATTTCAAGTAGTGTGTCGTCGCGTTACTTAGGGAATGTTTGCAATTAGTTAAGGAAATATTTTAAAAAAAAATTATCACACTTTCATAGACAATGCATCATTCTTTAGGTTACAAGACGGGGCGTTACAACAATTAACGACCTGTGACGAACTGCAATTGTATATATGCATGCATAAACAAGATAGAAATTTAATGGTTTCGAAAATAAAACTCATCAAAATTGCATTAAATTATTTAAACCATACAAAACACCTGAAATTGGAAAGGTGAACTGTATTTCACTTAATATCATGAAGGAACGCCTCTGCAAAAATGATAACCTGTAAAGCTGTAAAAACTGTATTAAATCTAAAATGTTGAGTTACAAGATAGACTTCTTTGCTGAAGACAAAGGCAGAAAATAAGAACTAGAGGAAAAAGATAAACTTTTTCCAATATATACAATGAGATGCAACTCCAAAGTACATGAAAGATGAAACTGAAAGTCAATTTCAGTATAGAAATGATAACTCCAAGGCGAAATCCGAGCAAAAATAAATATCCCTGAAAAGAAGGCTTCAACTCATGCAAAGATGAGCGTATGATGATCCAAACTCAAGGTCAACTCATAACAGAACTGTAGAGCACTCAAACTGCACTGAAAATCTCTAAAAAAGTGGGCCCAAGCATGCGAAAATCATCTTGTTTCTATCAATCCGCCCATGAGAACTGGAACTCCATCTCTTTATTGTGCATGACGATAAGGCATCAAAATTGAAGATTAGTTGCAACTCGAATTAAAACTAATGATAGAACTGCATAAAATAATAATTGATTAAGCAACTTATAACAACATTGCTTAATTAATTATTTTACAATCTGGCAGTTTTCACAAAGAAAAAACCTTATTTGTCAATTGATTTCAATTATTCCAATATTTTGCAATTAAGAATAATGCTGTTATTTTTTGCAAAAATATCAAAATCATTAGACTCATTATTATTCTAATTTTGCAATAAGATATGCCATGGTATTTTCTGCAAAATAAAAATAAAATAAAGTCTAAAAACTAAAGGCATGGGCTAGTATGGGGTATCCACCTTAGTGAAAATCATACATAACGCATGGTTGAAATAGTTTGGATTTGAATAAATGAAAAACATGCGATAAAATGACACTTGACTTATGAGAAAGGAAAAGCCTAAGACAAAATGATGAGACAAACCTTAGCGAAAATCATATATAATGATGAGACTAAGGTGGGGTATCCACCTTAGTGAAAATCATATATAACGCATGGTTGAAATAGTTTGGCTTTGAATAAATGAAAAACATGCGATAAAATGACACTTGACTTATGAGAAAGGAAAAGCCTAAGAAAAAATGATGAGACAAACCCTAAAGCATCATTCATTTTGATTTAATCGAATGGGAAAATAAGGCTCTGCCTTCAGTCGCCGCCATGGAAGGGTTTCAAGCCCGAAACCTTCATTGAATGGGCTCAAATCTGCACCTTTCTGAGCTTGAATCTTATGCTGGGAGGTTGAAACTTCTCCTACTATTGGATGGTAAATTGATTTCTCGCTCTTGACTCTATTTTGAAACATTTTCAGGCTTTATAGCCGCGGCTGTAACATAAATATTCTGATATACTTTCTTTGGATATCCTCTATTAATATATTCTCCACTCCAAACTTTTGTTTACTGGGCGACGCCATTGAGACTTCTGGGAGCTTGAAACCATGGGTTTTAGAGTGTAATTTCAAACATCAGATCTTAGTAAGCTTTCTTTCCATTTGACCTTTGTATTTCTCCTTTCTTTTCCATGAAACTATATTTTTCTGTTTATGCCCATCATGAATGCCACGACCATGACATATCTTCTGTCATATTCTGAGTGTGTTGTTTATTGTTCTTTGAATTCCTGAAACAAACTCACTTCCCTTAAAACCTGAAGGTATTGCTTTTTTGTTCATCATATTTGCAGAAAAGAGGGGTTTCCTATCGTGATTTTGTTGTGCAAATTATGCTATAATCTCCACCTATTCTTTGTATATGACAGAAACATAACTCTCTTTCTGTTATAAAAGGCTCATTTTCCCCATGACAAGTAGTGGGTATTACTCTTGGATCATTTCTTGATTCTGTATCTCTATTTTTCCACAAAATTCTAAAGCAATAATAACCTAGGCTCATTTGTATCACATACTTGGAAAGTATGATGCATCCCTCATACAACTGTAACTATGCCTGCATGATTCCATGTTTTTCATTGGTCTGAAGACTGTGCCCCTCTTTCATTATGTTGTATACTCATTATGATACCTTTCAATCCTCATGCATAGGTTTCCCTTCATAGCACTGTATGTACACTTTTATAACAAAATTCATTGCACCATTCACTGTTAGTATTTCTGCTATTTTTATTGTTTTTCCTCTCGCTGTCCTTCACTAAACTTGTATATATGACAAGTTTGTTGTAAATATGATAGCCTCTGTATGAATCTTATCTTTTACACAGCCATTAATGACCATCCTTAATTTTCTCTTAGCAATGATTGTCCTTCAATCTTTCTTGAAATTTGACATGCTCTTGTCTTGATAGTTACAATATTGTTGTAACTTCAGCCACCTTGTACGAAGTTACTAACCTTTAAGATATTGAAAGATCTTGATTAGATTGTAAGGGCAGTGAATGTTAGAGGCTATCATGAAAGGTTTTCATGCTTATTCCTTATCCTTATATGTTGTGATTTGTCGCCATCATCATTCTTCATGCCAGAGTGCATTCTTGGCATCACTGTCCTTTTTTTGAACATGCTTATGGAGACTATTCATTAAATACAAAACTCTATTCTGAAGGTCTGCTAAGTGCTTGATTGTATGGTGTAGTAATGATGTCCTTTCATTATGACAATCATCCTCCCTCAGGCATAAGGCTGCAACTGTCATTGATCATTTCATTTGTTTCTCTTCATATAGTATGTTGGGCTCTTAACTATGCACTACATTTGATTCATAAAATCTGTTATATCCTTTACTTCAAAAAAACTTTGTTGAACTTGAATATGGATTGTGCTTGTCATTGTGATGGATGTCCTCTTTACATTTGCTCGAACTCTTTGAACTGTCATCTCATTCTTTGATAGATACACTTGCACTCTAATCTGTTGATATCTCATAGCAATGATAAATGAACTGTAGCATCATTGTATATATCCTTTTGATTCTTTACAACAACAATGATGATGATACAATTGAAAAATGATATGAAAACATGATATAAAACCAGTGGTAGCATAAGAACATGTATGCAAACATGAATTTCTTGAACATGTAATCTCTTATTCCACTTTTATCAGCTTTGTAGCAGCAGTCTCATTGTATATACTTAATTCTTTTATGATCAAATCTGTCATTGTTTATGAGCTGGGCTCGACCCTTGTGGGAGCCACATTTCTCACCACTCATAACAATATCTGTCAATTTAGATGATCTGATCATACCTGTACCTGCACATGAAGCAAACATATTAGCAAAATAAATGAAGTTGAAAGCTTACATTGAGTTTTGTTCCTTTCGATCATATCAATTTGATTCATTCAAATCATCTGATGAATGCCTAATTGAATGTGGATTATATTCTTGTTGGAAATGTAGGAATAGGATCGATCTTGATCTGTCATTGCTTAGAGACCATCTCTAATATCACATTTCATCATATTTGCAGATGCTTTTGGAGCTTGGAGCTGGATCAATTTGAAAACACAATAACTGAAGACTTCAAATGTAACGATGATTCGTCATTCCAGGCAATGACGAATCACATTCTATCTTATGTTTACATTATTTTCAGTTGTATGATATACATTTCCTTTTTGTATTCATCATTTGATTATAAATATCAAATTGGCTACTCATGCGGCTTGTGCGAGACTTCAGGTTTTCCAATATGAATAAAAACAACATTCTTTTATGCAAATTTATGAGTTCCTTTGTTACAGAGATTTGCATAATAACATTTGAAATTCATAAGTAATCAAAGTTATGGAACGTAATGAATACTTAAGTAGAAAATTTTTTGTACCTTATTTGATGAATGCAAATTCGGCTCTACCTGTTTTGAGTTGTAGCTAAAAATAGGTAACAGGCCTCGAGTCTTGTACTTGATTTATAATAATGATTCCTTGTTTAGAATAATTGCAATGTATAATGTCAAGTGGGAGAATGTTGGGAATAGGATTCCATTTAATTGCAATCCTAAACATATTTCATGTATCTCCTAAGTCCTTGGAAAGTGTTCCCCGACACTAGGATTAGAAAGAGATTAAATTCAAATGAAAGGAACATGTAAATTGACATTTTTAATTATTCCTAAATGATAGGAACATGTAGGTATGCCCAAGAAGAGCTCCTACAAATTAGGAGCACATGGGGTGCCCACATGGAAGGTGGAACCCACCTTGCTTAAGTTAACTATTTGGAGGATTGATAACACTTTAGCAATGCATGTTTTTGTTCCTACAAGTTAGGGATTGATGTTTACATGAGTGGAGTTTAGTTTAGTTTAGTTCAATTCAATTCAATTCAATTCAATTTAGTATTAGTTCAGTTTAGTTTAGTTCAGTTCAATTATGGTTCAGTTATCTTCAATTGCATGTAGTTAGTTTGAGTTGAATGCTAGTTGACTTTAGTTGACTTGAGTTGCATGACTAATGACTTCAATTGCATGACAGATAATAGGTGGATACATTCAGTTAACTGGGGATGATCAATCATGCATAATATTTGCATGAATTGGTGGAGAGATATGTTTTAGTTAACTAAGATTGACTTGGACCCACCTTGGGCGCCCAAGTTGGCATCTTTGAGTTAACACCTTTTGCATGAGAAGATATTTACAAGGCTCAATTAAGTGGGCCCATTCTTGGGTGCCAACTTTGAGGTGATGCTTGCAAGATATTTTCTTGACCAACAATCAGTTAAGTGTTCAGTTTGGTGTGCCTAAATTGAGGAGACTTTGGTTTTGACTTCATGTTACAGTGTGGAAATCTACTTGCACAATTGAGGCGTAGATTTTTTAGAGGAGCTTTATGCTCTTGTATTTGATAACTCTTATGAGTTTACATTTTCATTAATTGTCTATTTATTGCAGCAATTGCATCATAGTTTATTGCAGGTTAGCAGGTTGAGCGTGTGCATGTGTGAGGGTTTGAAGCATGGCATGGGATGTGTGGATTCATGCTTGGTCACATGGAATGCATGGATAGCTTATGCTGCAGAAAGTGATTGAGAGTTTTTTGCAAGTTGTGAAGAAGGATTGTTGAAGGCAAGGAAGCATATCAATCAAGGATTGATACAGTGTTATTGTAATCTTGTTATAAGGTTAAATAATACAATCACTATTGATTTTGGTGGAGTTTTTTCCCAAAAGGGTTTCTCCCCGTATATATTGTGTCACTTCTATCTTCTTGTCTCATTCTTCTACAATATTTTGTCTCTTTCTACAATTGGTAAAATTGATCTAAACAGTTTAATCATACACAAATAATTGTGACAAAGAACACTTAATTAAATCTACAGTCACATAGGTTTACAAGTTTTAAGCTACAATATTACCTTCATTTTCAACAGTTATGGCATTCACTAGCTAATCATTTTCCTTTTGTTATTAGCTCATTATTGATGTCTTTCATATGGTTAATTTTATAGAGGATAAATAATTTATGATGCTTATGTGTTTTTGTGAGAGAGGATGTGAAGTGTGGTTCTATTTTTAAAAATATTGGGGAGTATCAAACCTTGATTTTTTACAACAAATTGTAACACCAAATTCATGGTTTACATCGTCTAACCTACAAGTTGGTGTTGAATGAAAGCTCTAATACCTTTATCATATCATTATTTATGAGAAACATGTGTGTCACTTTGTTGACATAAATGACAATATTTGGTTTCGTACATTGATATTGTTCTTTCTAATCACAATCTCATTTATTTTAACATTGAGTGGGAAAATGTGCTTGTGGTGTATTGTTTGCACAGACTCCCTTCAAATAACCCATGCTACCATAGATTGATTCTTCACGTCCCTTTAAATTATTTTCTTCAAACTATATATCCCTCCCAAGTCTACAAGGTTCTCATTCTTCAAGCCCCAAAACATTCATGTAATATGCATGACTATGCATTTGAGCATGAGTGTCATAGTGTTTATGGAGCTTTCCTTTTACCTCTTGATTCCTTGGTGCCACTCAAAACCCCCTACTCATGATTTTGGTTGTCTTTATCCTCCTCTCTAGAAATCTTCAATGGTTTTAGAGGTTTATTCATTTTGAAACCCTTGCATTCATGGATCATGTCTCTCTTTTGATTACCTTCACAATTTTCTTCACTTTTTGAGTGTCACAACAAGAAAAAATTCTCAGGGTCTATTCAAAATTTGATCTAGTTGTGTAGGTAGCTTCTCTTGGAAATCATTAAGGTCACGGTGGGTCTCACCTTCCCCTTTGTGTTTTCTCCTCTTAGAGGCTTCTCCTAACTACAACCGCATTGGCATGCTTTGGATTGTATCACTCACTAATCTATGATAGCATCTAATGGTAAAAAATTGTTGACATCATCTCCTTCATGTGTTATTAATTAATCCTAACTCCATGTTGGTCCCTATTATAGTCTACATCTTATTCTCTTAAGGATTTTTTTAAGCTCCTACTACATTAGCAAAAATATTTGGTACACAAGATGAATTAAGAGGTCATCAATTGGAGAATGAGCTAATAGGGTTAAGTCCTTCAAGTTTTGATACAATACAAGACTTTTTCACCAAACTAAATACAATAAGGTTGCAATCGAAATAGTGTGGAATTGAGAAAGATGAAAAACAACTGATCTTAAGTATTCTCTTTAAACTTGGCCCAGACTATTCAATCTTTTTTTTTACATTCTATGCCACTAAAGGTGCCTTAGAAGCTTCCTACACAATGCCTTCTCTTAATGTTTTTGCTAGTGAACTCACAAAAGAACAAGACAAGTTGGTTCAAATGGCACTACCAAATCTTCCAAGTTTCATGCTTTGGTTGCAAATAAGGGCACTGAAGATCAAAAATATAGTGGCTAACAAAATAAGAAACAAAAGAACCAAGGAGAGAATGCTTCAAATGAATCTTTGTATGCTTCTAAAAATTCTTCAAATCAAGGAAAATCTAAGGAGAAGGTAAAGTGTGCTTATTGTAAGAAACTTGGACAAGATGAACATAAATGAATGAAACAGATTGAACACCTCACACATATTCTTGAGAATAGCATTAAAGGGGTCATTGAATCTCCCTCTTCATAAAACCAAGAATCTACTAAGAAAAAGGAAAAAGGCCATGCAAAAAAATATAAAGGAAAATATCCTTATGCTTCTACAAGTCTTAGATCGAGGAGGCGACTTCTATATTCTAGAGCTTCTTATCATATGGATTCTTCATAGTCCATGTTCTCTTTGTTTGATCCTTGTATTATGCCACCTATTTTGATGGGTAACAATACATATATGAATGTAATTGGGAAAGGATTTGTTGATATCAAGTATGACACTTTCAGTGATGTATTATGTGTACCTTATTTGTCTATTAATCGTCTTTCCATCTATCATATTATTCACCATGGAATAGAGAAGGCTATGGAATTTACTCTTGATTCAATTATTATCAAAGATTTGGAGAGAAAAGAGATTATTGCTACTAGGGTGGTTGATCATGCATCTCAATTGTACATATTTTCAAATTTTATTCCTGATGGTGACTTTGATCCTTTGGATGATGATCACACTTCTAGTGTGGAATTTGATTTTGAGGAGAATTTTGGTTACTTGAACTTGGGTATTCTCACCAGTGATCTAGTTCTTGAACCTTACATTCCATCTCCTCCATTAACTGTTGCTACTTTTGCTTCTTCAAAAATTTCCAATGATTCTTTGTAGAAAGACATACATTATCTTTCAGGTTCAACTTTGTGGGATGATCTCTTGACGAGTATTTCTAACTAGTTTATAGAGACATATATTGTGAATTTGGGAGACACTATTGATTGTATTAATCTTCTCTTTGATGAAGTTGATTCTTCTTTAGTTTTTTGTGAGGGAGCACTTTGACCCTCTTTTTCATTCTCTACATGATCATTCATTACAATTTGACATGAGTGTGGATATTTTAGCCCAACATTTGAAAGAGACATCTTGAGAGGAGATACTTGAGTCTTTGGATTGTGTTCTACATCAGTCTCTAGGAGATTCTTATTTTTCATTTTCAGCAGTGTGGCCTAGAATGCCTAGAATTTAATTGTGATAGCTTTCAACATTGACATGGGGACACTTGAGTTGAGTTCAAAGACTTCATATATCTTGAGTTTTCTTCCTACATATTCCTTTTAAGAGTGGGGAGATAGCTTGCATACACCTTTGGTTTTGTTTCTTCCTAAGGGGAGGAACGTTGTTCAAAGATCATGGACCATCTTCTATATCCAATTTTGGGCATCTATCATTGGATCTCTTTAGGGGGGCTTCTTTGTCCTTCCACATTGTTTCTCTCTATTATGCGAGGGTGTAATTCCTTGTTGTGGGAGGGGGCTTCTTCTTCTTTGGATGGATTTTATATGTACATGGGTACCTAACATGGCCTCATTTTTTGGGACCCACCATCATCTTTTCATCCTCCTAAGCTCTACGCTTAGGGGGGGGGGTAGTGTAGGTTTTTATTTTCCTAGTTGGATAATTTATTTCCCCTTAGTTATAGGTTTTTCTACACTTTTATTAATCTTGCTTAGGATAATTAATTGATTTTATTATTTAATAACTAGGTGATAAGGTGATGAGGTGTCCCCATCCTTAAAGAGTGGAGCATTTACCACTTTTGTGGTTATTGGTGGTCAATTCCTATTGGTTGGATTTTCCACCTCTATCCTCTCCTTAGTTATGTATAAACTCACTACATAGCTTGTATTTGTATACTTTTTCATACTTTGGCATACATGTACATTGATGCATGCAATCATTATTTTGTAGTTTTTCTTTGAGCTTCTAATGCAATCTTGTCATCTTGACATTTTCACATCTCTTGAAATTCAAATCTATAACTCCGTTATTTCATTTATAGTTTTATAACTTATCTCTTGTCTAAAGATCTTGGTTATTCATCTATTTCATATTTCTAACACTATATAACCTAGGATTTCTCATTCATGTACACATATTATTTATATCCTATTCACATTCTTTGATAGCAATACAATTTATTCTTTTCATATTGATCTTCTTTAAGTTCTCTGTGCTTTCCATCATGCCTCTAAATCTTGCATGGCTATCTCTATAGTTAAATATTACATGGAATCAAAGTAAGTTGAGTAAATTTGGTTAGTCTTTTGAGAAATCTTGGAGTGCATATCTTATATTTTCTTGAATTTTTGAAAAATATTTTCTCTTGCATCCTTGGATGAATTAAAAAATTAGAAAGGTGTGGTACAAATACCAAATTCTAAGGGGTTTATATTGTGGCTTTGTATTTTGGGTGTATTTGGTAAATTTTTGGAGCAAATCTAAGCTCTCCATTCCATATAGAGTACTTGAGGAAGTTAGATTTACCTTTTGTTGTATCCTAGTTGGACATTAGAGGCCAAATATACAAGGATTTGAAGTTGAAAGGTGACTACCAAATCTAGAAGGTAACCATACTTTTAGAGCATTTTGGGTCAAATTTTACCCTAACATTGCATCCATAAAAGCACTTTATCACGCACCATAAAAAAAATTGCCCCTACAAGCCATATGATCATAATATTCTACATAAAAAAATGGACAAGTTATTCTTTTATGGCGTTAAAAAAAATTATGGTTCACATTTTATTTTTTAAATAAAAATAAATTTATGATATGAGTGTAACATCACATGTACCCCCTATAGACCTACTTGGGGAATCATACAAGTATAAGCTCCTTTATTATTTATGGCCTTTTTCTAACCATGACCCTCAAAGGGTTTGTAGACCCCTATTGGGTCATGACACCCTTAAGGGGCTCAACCCATGTTGATAGGGACATGGGGTGTGGCCTATGTGACCCCATAAACGCCATTTTCTATTTTTTTTAAAACCTTTAAACTACCTATAAATTTTCCAAATTGGGCAATCATTGTAGCAAATCCACCAATTTTAGTGATATTCACCAAATTTAGAAGAGTTCCAAACTTAACAAGTGATATTCAAACTTAACAAACATCTAGATTTGACAATATCTCCATCAAATTTAGTGGTTATGTCATTTTGATGTCAACATGAGCTTTTCAAATTTATGTCCCCTTCATCGTTGCAATTTGTAATTTTTTAGTTCAAATTTGGAGGCTAATAACTTGGGCTCATGAACCCTTTTTCTAAGTGATTTTTTAAAAATTTGGGTTATTTTTCTACACTCTAGACAATGGTGCAAACAATTTTAGATATTGATGCATATATTTTCTAAAATTTATAATTTGCCATAGGTTTCACTAAACCACTTTTATTTTAAGAATTTTTTAGGCTCTTTTTGGGCTTATATGGACTCTTTTTTATTCATATAAAAGTTGGTATTATCTACCCATTTTACTCTTACCTTCTCACCTTCATATAATAGTAGACTATTCACACTAGCTTAAGCTCACTTAGAGAGAAATCTCACTTTTTATCTCACCTTATGTGAACTCTACAAGTGTCCCCACACTGGTCCCAAGAATCCTACATGTGTTTCACATTTGGGGGAGGGAAGGGAGGGGGGGAGTAGTTATAATTTTAGTCCTCCCTTCTCACCTTCTCATCCTTGCCTTTATAACAAAATTCTTTTGTAATCTCTTTTACATGTTTTCTATAATAATGTTTTTCTTTAAATTATTGCTTGTGGAATTGATCTTGTAAGTGATCTTGGTTTCTCCAACACTCTTTAGGTGCATTTTTTTTAAAGTTCATAATTTTTGTGTACTTTATAGTGGTTATATCAATTTGTAATCATTGTGATAAAAAATTATATTCAATATGCTATCCTTATTTTGGCAATAGTAAATCACTAAGATCAATGACTACTTCACATTTTCAATAAGTGGAAATTATAACCACACTAAGTATAAAGTTCCAAATCATATTTGCTTGGGGGTTCTTTCATTGATTAATTTAGGAGGGTTGTGTTATGTTTTTGTGTTCATGTCCTCCTTAAGTTCTCATTTTGTGATCTTATATTTTTTTCCATGGGTTATCCAAATTTCTCTTATTTAACTCCACATAACTATTCAACATGGAAATCGTAAGAATGAAGTACTTTAACAAGTGGCTTGGGATAAACTTAAATAATTGTATAATCAAACTAATGAGGTTAGGGGATATCAAATCAAGATAGTGATCTCAATAATATTGATAAAAAAAATGTTAACAATTTCCAAGACTATGTAACTAAAGTTAATGAGCTACAAGAACAACTCAAAGAATGTGGTTTTGACAAGGATACAAAATTGGTCTTCAATATATCAGGCAAGATTCCTTCAAAATATACAACATTTGTTTCTAGTTTCTAAACTCGTTGATTGACTATGGTAATTTTCTATACTATGCCATCATTTGATTCATTTACAAATATTTTAATGTTTGAAAAGTAAAATTTGATCTCAATGAGCATTCTCAAAGACATCCAAGTCACAATATTTAGTGATTGATCATCCACACAATGATAAATATTCCAATAAGAAACATAATAATCAAAGTTCAAGCCACAAAAAGAGATGACAATTATCTTCTACTTCACAAGGTGTATCTCCATCATTTTCCAAGAAAATGAATTCAAAAAAGGAGAGATTGAATTTTTTGTACCACAAGAAACTTTTTCATCAAGAGCTTTTTTAATTCTAAAAAAATTGATAAGTTGAAAAATATTATTAAAAATAATCACATCAATTTCTTCCTCACATAATAAGTATCTTCCTTTTCTTCCAAATCAAGCAAAGGAAAAGGATAGGCACTTGTTGCAATGGTAGAATCCTCACATTTGAGGATACTTGATATAGGTGCTCCACATCATATGGGTCTTGATTGAGAATAATTTTCTTCATTGGAGCCTTGTATAGTGCCACATATTCTCATAGGTAATGATGATACTCGGGTGGATGTTATTGGAAAAGGTTTGGTAGACATTGATGATGGATCATTTGATAATTTTCTTTGTATTACTATTAACTTGTGTTCCAACCTTCTTTTTATCTATTGAGTCACTTATCTTGAGAATGGTAAGAAAGTTGAATTTTCTCCTAACTCAGTGGTGAATAGAGATGTTGAGGGTAATTCCTTAGTTTCAATGGAGAATTCCAAACATGAGTCTTGGCTTTATGCATTTTCCTATTTTTTCCTCAATATCCTACAAATTTACCCATTCAAACTTGGTAAGTAAGCTAAGCTAAGAGTAGTTTTTCCATCTTAACTACGCTATCTTTAGTAGCTTAGTTTGAAATAAATGGTCATAGGAATCCCTCAAATAAATTTTAGATGGTGTGTGTTCAATTTGTTCTATGGGAAAATATCCATAATAAAATCTCAACAAAGAGAAATCTTGGATGGATTCACAAGTCCTTTCATTGGTTCACAATGATCTAGTAGGTCCCTTTCCAACCTTGTCTTCTAGAAAGGCCCACTATGTACTTATCTTCATTGATGACTATTCCAAATATACTTGGGTCAGATTTCTTCACCAAAATAATAAATTATTTAATAGGTTTAAATATTTCAAGGCTCATGATGAGAAGCAATCTATAAAGTATGCCAAGATTCTTCACATTAACAATGGTTGAAAATATGTGAAACATTATCTTGAGAATTTATACGCTCTTGAAGGTATTTATATTCAATATTTAGTTGCATACACACCACAGTAAAATGGTGTTTCCAAAAGGAATAATAAAGCGCTAAAGGAGATGATTATTTACTTGATTCACATTTATTCTCTTTCAACATAATATTGTGTGAAGCCATTATTATGTTGGAAAATTTTAAAAATAAGTTCACCCACGTAAGGCCTTGAAAGGTATGACACCTTTTGAATCTTGATATGCAAAAAAATTGGTTTTGTGGCATTTTTTTTAGTTTTTGGATACCCTACTTTGGCATGCATTCCTTCAAAAAAAAAATCTTTGGAACCTCAAAACTAGCCTTGCATCTTTGTTTATTTATTAGGAACCACACATGGGACCTTGTTCATCTTCCTAATGGAATACAAATGGTTTGATTTAAATAGATCTATTGCATCAAATTTATAGATGGAACTATTGAAAACTTTAGAGTGTAGATTATGGCGAAAGATTTATTGTAGGTTTTTGGTGTTGACTACATTGATATCTTTTCCCCCATTGCAAATATAAACTCTATTTTCCCTTCTCTTGCTATTGTTATAGGTCATGGTTGGGTTGTACAATAGATGGATGTGAAGGGTGCATTTCTTCATTGGGATCCTTAAGAGGAGATTTACATGGAGAAGCCATCAGGATTTGCTTAGGATTATTCATTAGTTTGTACCTTGAGGAAGTTTATCTATGGTCTCAAGCATGCCCCTTGGGCTTGGTATGCCATGTACACCATTTTTCTCTGAATTAGATTTTCCAAATGTCATTTAGCTCCCTAAATATCTAAATTTTACAATATGATATCTCATTTGCTTCTTGTTCTTTATGTTGATGGCTTTGTCATTGCAGAGATTTTATCATCTATCATTAGAAAAATCAAATATACCTTGCATGACATATTTACTGTGACTATTTTGGGCCTTTTGCATTCCTTTCTTGAGATAGAGATCACTCAATCCTCTTCTACCTGACCACTTTTTCTCATCCTAAGTATACTCTTGATCTACTAGCTCACTTTCACATGATTGATTATAATCCTACACCACCTCCCTTTTTGTCTAGAATCAAGCTTGATGTGACTTATTCTACTCTTTTGGGTGAGTGCAAGATCTTGATGGACCAAATAATGGCAATAGGAAAAAACACATTTTTACTTAGCCAAAATCTCAAAACAAATATTTGACTTTTTGAATGGGTTGGGTAAAAGTTGATTTTGGTATAGATATTCGTTACCAATGGATATCCACTTTAAAAAATAGATATATGTTATTGCAAAATGGTTTCTTATTCATATTAAGGTTTCTCAAATCTATACTGTTATGATATTTACATCTCAATTTTATATTTGAAACTCTTTGCATGATCATTTCTTCATTGATTTTATATTGTTACATATTTTTATATTATTTTGATTATGAAATCTCTTTTACTTACCTTACCCATCCTTAGCAATCACACTATGGTTTCATTTTCACATTTGATACATCATTGATATTTCTACTTTTTCATTATGAATGTGTACCTTTATTATTTATTTTTCTTATATTTTGTTTATGACATGAGTTACTTATGGTCCTAATCTTCCTTTGAATTAGTGTTTTTATGAACCCTAGCATGACCCAAAGCAATGAGAATGAGATCTATTTGATTCTCATAATGAGAACAATTGACTATAATCACTGTATACACTCAAATTTGGTCTGGAGGATTAATTAAATACAAGTTATTTAATTAATAATCTTTAATTTTCTACTTATAAATAAATTGAAAAATTTATTTATATAGTTCATTTTCTCTAATTTTTCCTATCCTAAATCATTTTCTTCTTGTCCTAATTAAATGAACAAATTTAATTAGTTTGTTTTATTTAATTAACCTCCTCTCATTAAATTTGAATCTTAAATTCAAATTTAAGCACATTTCTACTAGCTTCTTCCCATCTTCCACCTCATCATGTGTCTCAAGAAATTAAATATTTCTAATATTTAATTTGGCATTTATCCTCAACAAATTCTAACCAATTTGGGACACTTGGCCTTCATCTCCATTATATTCCTCTTCACACTTGATAATTTGTTCTTATGACAGGAACACATTCCCCTTTTCTCTCTAACCTCTTCATCTTCAACTGTCCATTCTTCAGATCCAATCCAGACAGTTGATTTCTACCACCTATGCTCATGCCTTGGAAAATCTATAAATAGGCCCTCATTTATAGCAAGGGAGAGAGAACTGAGCATAATTACACTCTGCGGAATTTTCATTAGCATTGTCATTCTAGTGAGCATTTTAGTATTAGCATTTTAGCATCAAGTAGTTTAATCATGGCATTTTCATTAGCAACATCTTAATTACTGCATTTTCATTAGCAACATCTTAATTACTTCATTTTCATCATATCATTTTCATACAACATCATAATAGCATCATTATCTTTGCATATCATCTACAACTAGTTTATCAATCATGTAATGTAGGAAACATCTCTTGCATTTCCAACATCTCTCATTCTTTAGGTTGTCATTTGGAAAGTCATGTACACAAACAATCTGAGAGAAAAATGACTTAAAGAATCCTTGGAGATAGAGGACAATGAGACGCCATTAGGGAATTGTTTGTTTCAATTTGATTGTTATTTGAATTCCTTGATATAATGTTTCATTAGTGTGTTGTATAGGTTTTAATTTATTATTCATGTCATTTTTATACACTCACATTAAATTTGCGCCCACTGTGGGGCCTAGCCCTATTTTTAACATTTTCTAGAAAGTGTTTGTCAATAGGTTTGTTTGTGAATTTCAATGTAGCACACCCACGGTCTCTTTCAGCGCATAGGTGGTGACTTTCAGTGCATCCAAGCTCTGTTATAGTGCATATGCAACCCAAAACAATGCATCTACCTTCTCTTTCAGCGCATATACAATATTTGATTTCCCTTTTCTGCTTTCCATAATAGAGCATTAAATGTGTTTAATTGCACATATACTTAATATTTTAGTGCATATGCTCTCTGTTTTAGTGCATAGACCTTTATTTGCAAAAAATTCAAATTCTAGGGAACTGATCTATATCTTTCTATTTTGTAGGTACTTTATACGTTGTCAAAGACATATTTGAAACTACTGACGATGTTTGTAGGGGCTGGAGTTATTTTCCTTTGATTAAATTAGGCATCTAGTTTAATTACAAGGTTAATGAACACCATGTATGTTGTGTTTGTAAAGTGATAGGCCTATGCTCTCCCATTTACTGGGTGACCAAAATTCTAAACTCACTCTTTCATTTTATTGCAATAGCACCTTTAGCAAGGCTGCCTTAGTGGGGAAAAGTAATCACCCTAAGGGAATGACCTAAGTGGGAACAACTAAAGCCAAGCATTCCAACCCACTATAATCAAACGTGAATTGTGATGAAAATCACATTCAACAGTAGTGTGCATTGATAGCCATCCCCAAAGCCTTTGTTCTAAAGGTTGGGAGGCTTCTTAAGGGAGTTTATCATTTGTTGCACAAAACAGAAACCCTTGCTAAGAACCTTAAGTGTAGTAGCCAAGCTGAGTCAATTTTTGAACATTATAATATTCACAGTGCAAGCGGAGGGAAGAATCTGCCCCCAAGATACTCACCATATAACTACTAGGGATTTCTGGACAAAAGTGAAGGAAATGACTTTTGGTTAAGACCCAGAAAAGGCAAAAACACAGACGCCCTCTAGGGGTGACAAGGTTGTGTGAGTTGACATAGTTCTAAGATGTGGGTTGTGATGTTATTAATGACCCTTGACATTAGAAGAGTCTGACTGATTTGTTTGCTAGTGTTCAATACCAGTGGAAATCAAAGGGATTGGACCAAATCTTACAACATACACTTGATGTTTAGATCATAGGATGAAACAACTATTTTACTGCTTGCTTCTATGTTTGAAATCATTATTCAAAAGATCATCCATTAAAAACACTCAATTCACTGATCCAAAGACAAGAAAACCGGACAAACTTTCAAAATGGTGACATTTCCAATTTAGCACATAAACTTCCTACTTCAACGCATTTACATTATCTTTCAGTGCATAACCTTTTTATTCTAAAACATTTAACTGACAGTCTAGCACATATAGATTCTATTCTAGCGCATTTATCCCATCATTCAGCGAATATACAACCTATTTTAGTGCATGCATCTGATACTCAAACAGAGAGCTAAATTGAACTTCTGTCTGACAACTAGAATCATATTTAGGGACCCTTTCCAACGCAGAGATCATTCCTCATTAGAACATTGGTTTAAACTTGAAGAAACTGACTTTTGCAAGTGCAATCCCTTTAACTAAACTTGGATCAAACAGCTTAAAGTGCCCAATCATCAATCTCATCTTTGATTGTTAGTTGAGTTTCACTATCAGGCTCTATCATCCTTTATCACAAAACAAATGTTGTATATCAAATTTAGCCTAGTCTCATCAATAGGATCTATCATCCTATTTGACTTAGGTATTTCATTGGAACTCCCAAAACAAAGATCAAAGTGTAGCAAAACTCTATCACTTGCATGCCCATTTTAACAAGTGTTCAAAAACAAAAACTCAAAGAAAAAGAAATAGAAACCCAAACCATCATGGCAGAAGGAGAAGAAAATCCTTTTCACAGATTTCACCAACCTGAAACAAATGAGATAACCGATGAGGACATTCAACAAGCTCAACAAGACCCTAAATTTCACAAGTTCATCGAAAAAACTCTAGAAAAGGATGGAGAGAAATACTTTTTGATGCTGGCAAATCAAGGTGTCAAATTACCTAATGATTTTGATGTCAACCAATTGAAAGGAGCTCCCAAGAAAACAAAATCTGACTCACGAATCACAGATCCATTGAATGCTTTAACTCACCAAATGTAAAATCTTCAACAACAAATCCTAGACATGCAAAGGGGAACAACAAAGAGATATGTGTTGCAAGACATATGTCCTTACCCATTTGACAGAAGTATGAACATGATACCTTTTCCACCAAATTGTGAACTTCCAAAATATGACAAATACAATGGAAAAATTGATCCTCAAGATCATGTAAGAGAATTTTGCACCATGAATCTAGAATTTGCACATGAAGAAACCTATCTAATGAGATTATTTCTAGGAAGTTTGGGTGGTCAATGCATGGAATGGTTTTCAAAACTCCCACCAGGTATTAGATCATTTGAGGAGTTGGTAAATAAATTTATCACCCAATATTCATACAACATTCAACTGAAATAACCATGAAATATCTTTGTAACACAAAATAAAAAAAATGGTGAGTCATTTCTTACATTCTTACAAAGATGGAGATGATTATTTACTAGATATGTTTGTCCTATACCTAAGAAAGAAAAGATGGATATCTTCATTGATAATCTCAACAATGAGATGTTATAGACTCCAATTGTAGAGTCCACCCAGCTTTAAAAAGATGATTGAAAATGGACTTAAGATTGAGGAAGCCTTGGTTAAAAAAGGAGTATTGAAAATCTATAATGAAGGAACAAACTCTGCTAACTCTTCTAATCATCATAACAACAATGACAAATCCAAATTATGGACAAGAAACAAGAATGTTGGTAATGATGGTGTAGCTGATACACATAACGTAAAACCAGTCTTCAATTTATCAGACACCATGCCCAAAAAAATCAAAACAACAATGAACCTAAACTAACTCCACCACCACATCGAAGAAAATTTACACCTTTGGGGAAGTCACTTGAATCAACATTAAAAGAGCTTATTGCACACAAACTCATCACATTACTGGATGCAAGAGATTTTGAACCAAGAGTCAAACCATGGTGGAACAATGCATATTACTGTGATTTTCATAGAAACAAAGGTCACAAAACAAATGATTGTATGCAATTAAAACATTTGGTGCAGGACTTGATAGATAGACGTGAAATATTGATAGGACATAAAACAAATGATGATCATGGAGCATTTAAAAACCGTTTACCCAACTATGAAAAAAGAGAATCCTCTTCAAAAAACAAAGGGAAGAATGTGAATTATGTCTATGATAATAGCATCCTTCACATTGCTACAACTGATAATCAAATCAATGACATCAAAATCAAGGATAAACAAGACATTCTTGCAGCTGATAATCAAATCAATGACATCAAAATCAAGGATAAACAAGACATTCTTGTAGCTGATAACCAAATCAATGATATCAAAAGAAAGGATAAACAAGACATTATTGCAGTTGATAATCAAATCAATGTCATCAAAATCAACGATAAACAAGACAACCTACCAATAAATGTGACCACAAGGGGGAAGTCCAAGTTTGTATTGAAAGGAAGTACATCTAACACACCTACGGCCTCCTCAAATCGATACAATATAGTGGATCAATTGCAAAAGATTCCAACGTAGATATCCATACTAGAACTTCTTAAAATTTCACCAATCCGTAAGGAAATTCTGGAAAAAGCTTTGGTGGACACCACATGACCAACTAATTTGGAAGTTTGTCGATTCCAAGCCATGGTGGGACATTTGACTGCACCCCATTGTTTATCATTCTCATAAAAGGATGATGCATCCCTCACTCATCCACACAATGCTCCACTACATATTGAGATTTTAATCCATAAACATTGGGTCAAACGTGTTTTAATAGATGGAGGAGTTGGTCTAAATATATGCACCTTAAAGCTTATCCATGTATTGGGATTTTCAGAAAATGCAATATATTCTAGAAAAAAGATCACCATAAAAGCTTATGATGATGAAGAAAGATCCTCTCAAGAACTGATAGTATTGCCAATTCAAGTGGGACCAGTTCAAAAGGATATAGTCTGCCAAGTTTTAGACAAGGATTTGACATACAACATACTCTTGGGTCGACCTTGGATCAATAAAATGCAAGCAGTACCATCAACATACCATCAATTCTTAAAATTCCCTTACAATGGACAAGAGATCACAATTTGAATAGATTCTAATAGTCCCCAATACTACAATACTCTCAAGATAGTCCAAGATGTTTTTGTCCCACACAATAGAGAAGGTCTCACTCTTATTTCCCCAAGTAATGAAAGCCAACTCAATTCTTTGTCAAAACAGTTTGAGAAGAAGGTTCAATTGAAATATAAAGGCATCGGTGATTCTATTTCCTCAAGTAATGAAAGCCAACTCAATTCTTTGTCAAAAATGTTTGAGAAAAAGATTCAGTTGAAAGATAAAGGCATGGGTGAGTATTCTTTTGAGCAATCCTTATGTCTCTCACAACTACTAATTTCTCCAAAATCATATGGACAACCATCAATGTCTAGACAACAATCTTCACAACCTATCATGATCTTTGATGGAAATTTTGAAAATGCGGGTACTCTAATTGATGAATATGAGAACAAAGACATTCTAAAGTGGCTTTACAAAGATGAAGAAGACTCCCAAGTAGCAACTTCCAATATACTAATAGAGAAATATGGTAAAGGGTTCACAATCTTAGAAAAGATGGGATATGAAGGAAAATGTCCTATTGGAAAATGAAAAGAAGGTATTGTGGAACCAATTCAGCCTATTACAATCAATGCAAAAGACAAGACAAGATTATGATACAAATAAGTGGCAAAAGAAGAAGACAATCAATAGATTTGTGAGTGAATCCTCCAATTGCAAGCTAGTTCTGAAACAAACTCAAATGAATATGAATGGGATTCACTATCTGAAGAATCTTGTAAAGACAAATAAATTGATGTGATAAAGAAGTATGCACCCATACGTATGATGGGACAAAGTTCAGGGTCTAGATCACTTGAATTTGGATCACTACATATCGATGACTCTAGTGAGGACGATCAAACATCGACCGAGATAGATCATTTGGAGGAGAGTAACATTATAGACCTTAACGTTGCTATCGAACACCTCAAAAATGTTCCCATCATGACCCTCACCACCTTTGATCTTGACCAATCCAATGATTCCTTACCTTTGATACATCTCAAACTCATTGACTAGGAACAAACCGAGCCTCTTGATATCCCTATCTTTTCAGATGATGATGCCATTGTCAATTTCCTTTGTTCTGAAAATCCAGAAACAAGTTCCATCAATGAATTTCATGATGAAGCTTCAAATCAGGGGAGTGCCAAGTCTCTTAGCTACAAAATAAAGAATACAAAAAATTGATATAATGGTGAAAACCATGCAATGGCAGTATTAGATCATGAAAAAGTAAAAAGAAAGAGCATATCCAATGGTGAAAACCTCTCTGAGGCATTGAAGGATGAGAAATTTGACACTCTTCCCGAGCATTATCATGAAAGATCTTCAATATTGGTTGAGCCTACACAATCCATAAACATTGGTACTACATAAACAACAAAGACCATACACCTAGCAGCATCAATGACAGAGCAAGAAAATCCAAATTTCACCAAATTCTTCGAAGAGAGACAAATCAATTTTGCTTGGTCCTCTACTAACATGCCAGGAATAGTTCCAAATCTAATAATGCATCATTTATCCATAGCACCTAGAGTGAAACCAGTAAAGCAAAAATTGAGAAAAATGCATCCACACATTGCCCTACTAGTGAAAGCCAAATTAAAGTAATTATTAGATACGGGGTTCATCCAACCAATCAACTATGCATAATGGATTTCAAACATTGTACAAGTCTCCAAACTGGACAACAACATCAGAATATGCACATATTTTAGGGATCTTAACAAGGCTTTTCCAAAGGATGACTTTCCTTTTCCCAATATAGACATCATTGTGGATTTAACAGTAGGACATGATATGCTATCACTCATGGATGGTTTTCCAGGCTATAATCAAATCAAGATTGCACCAGAAGATCAAGACAAAACAACTTTCACATGCCCTTGGGGTACATTTTGTTGGAATGTCATGCCTTTTGGATTAAAGAATGCAGGAGCCACCTATCAACGTGCATTAACAACAACCTTTCATGACATGATGCACACTTTCATGGAGGACTATGTGGATGACCTACTAGCAAAATCATTCACCAGGGAAGGACATATGGAAATCTTGGATAAAATCTTTAATCGATTGGAAAAGTTCAAAATGCGTTTAAACACAAAGAAGTGTTTATTCGGAGTAACATCAGCAAAACTCTTAGGATACATAGTCTCATCTAAAAGCATCGAAGTAGATCTAGAAAAAGTTCAAGCAATCGTGGAAACACCACCTCCTAAGAACATTAGTCAATTAAGATCTCTACAAGGAAGATTCCAATCCATCAGAAGATTTGTCATGCAACTAGTGGACAAAAGTCATCCTTTTACTCATTTGTTACACAAGAATGTTTCTTTCAGATGGGATGAAAGATGTGAAGCTTCCTTTAATCAATTGAAACAATATTTGATGAATCCACCTCTATTGGTACCACCAATAGAGGGAAAACCACTTCTACTCTACATAGCAACTACTGAGGTATCTTTGGGAGCTTTGCTAGCACAAGAGGACTCTATAGGAAAAGAAAGGGCCATCTACTACATCAGCAGGACACTGAGTGGCTATGAACTTAACTATACATTCATTGAAAAAGCTTGTTTGGAAGTGGTGTTTTCTACTCAACAATTGCGACACTATATGTTAACACATACCGTCAAACTAATAGCCAAGATAGATCCATTAAAATATCTACTCAGCAAATCCACTCTAACAGGAAGATTAGCAAAGTGGGTGATGATATTGAGTGAATTTGATATTCAATATGTGGATAGAAGAGCAATCAAGGGACAAGTAATAGAAGATCAGTTAGCTAAAGCACCATTGCAAGATGACCATCCTATGCACATTAAATTCCCAGATGCAGATGTCCTCACAATGACAGCACAACATTGGATATTATACTTTGATGGGTCTTACACTCAACATGGACCGGGTGTTGGAATCCTATTTGTTACTCCTCAAGGACACACTATCCCAAAATCTTACAGGTTGATGTTCCCTTACACAAACAACATGGCTGAATATGAAGCACTAATCATTGGTATCAAGGTAGCAGAGGAATGGAAAATCATAGAATTACAAGTTTATGGAGATTCTCAATTGGGCATCAATTAGGTTAATGATGACTATCAAACAAAAGATGACAAGTTGATGCCATACAAGAGAATGGTAGATGACTTCAATAAATACTTTGTTGAGATCAAGTTTGAAAAAATTCCAAGGGTAGACAACAAAGTTGCAGATGCCATGGCAACCATTGCTTCTTTTTTACAAATACCAGAAAAACAAAGTTGTTATGAGTTCACGATGGAACAATTTTTTACTCTCGCATATGAAAATATTGAATCCCAAGTCATGTGTCATCTAGTTGATGTTGATTATTCAATATATGGGAAGATTTATACCTATTTGAGAGACAATACCCTTCTACCCGATCTATCCCGGAACCAAAAATGCAACTTTATCCATCAAGCAGCTCGACACACCCTGATAGCTAATACACTTTATCGACGAGGTCTCGATGGTACTATCCTCCGATGTCTTGAACGTGATGAATCTGAAACTGCCTTACATGAAGTTCATGAAGGTATTTGTGGTACTCATTCAAGTGGTCTCACCCTAGCTAAGAAACTCCTACACTTGGGATATTATTGGTCGAACATGGAAAAACAATCTTTTCAATTTGTTAAGAAGTGTAAGAAGTGTCAAGTCCATGGAAATATCATACATGCACTGGCGCAGGAGTTGCAACCATTCACATCGACCTAGCCTTTCTGTCAATGGGGACTTGATCTTGTGGGTAAGATTCATCCATATTCCTCTAATGGGCATAAATTCATAATCACAACCACTGAGTATTTCACAAAGTGGAACAAATCCATCCCATTAACCACAATCATTGGTAAACAAATTGCCTCCTTCATCCTTAACTACATTGTATGTCGGTATGGCATCCCTAGCTCCATTGTCACTGACAATGGTAGGCCCTTCAAAAACCAAGATGTACAAGAACTTTGTGAAAAAATCCATATCCAACATTGATTCTCCACACCCTATTACCCTCAAGGGAATGGCCAAGCAAAAGCATCAAATAAGACCATTTTGAAAACCCTGAAGAAAATTGTCAATGATGTTGGACGTGACTGGCATGTTCAACTAAACCCTGCCTTGTGGGCATATCGTACTAGCATCCACACCCCTATAGGAGCCACACCATATACCCTTGTGTATGGATAAAAATCCATCTTACCCATTGAGGTTGAGTTACCTTCACTTCGAGTATCATTGAAAGGAATCATTTTAGAGGAAGACTATCGAGTATCCAAACTATAGGAGTTGGAATTATTAGATGAATTTTGTCAACATGTTGTTGATCATCTGAAAGTTTATCAACAAATAATTTCAAGGAGCTATAATCACAAGGTAAGACCAAGAACATTTCAAGTTGGTGACTTGGTACTAAAAGAGAATCCTCACAATCAACAGGATCGAGAAAAGAAGGGAAAATTTGAATCTAACTGGCTAGGTCCTTTTGTCATTGTATCAGTATATGGATCTGGAGCATATCAGTTATCTACATGTGAAGGGTACCTATTTGAAGAACCTATCAACAACATTCATCTCAAGAAGTTTTATACATAACTCATCCAGTGCATGGTGCAAAAAGCTAAAAAATCCAAAAAAAAAAGTAAAAAAGCTGAAAAATCCAAAAAAAAGCAAAAAAGGTTGAAAATACAAAAAAAAAGCAAAAAAAAGAAAGAAAATCCAAAACAAAAGGTAAAAAAGCAAAAAAATCATAAAAAATCATAAAAAGTGCAATAAAAACAAGTAGTGAAAACCAGGCAACAGATGCTATTTGTGATAGATTAGTTTTTCCATCTATTGGAGCATTGGAAGGTCGTCCGCTTTTCGCCATCATTATGCCTATCCATCATAAAACCTCATGTACATATCCTAGCGTTGCGGTCGTGTCTCACCCTAGGTTGGTGATCATTGTGCATATTCACAATAAATGGTTGGTTTCTCACTAGGGGAAAAATTCTGAACTCACTGGGGGCAATCTACTTTGAGCTTAAAACAACAGACATGCAACAGTAAGACAAAATAGCAAACATAACAATCACACCGAAACTCAACATTGAACATCAATCACAAGTTTTAGAAAAACCAACCATCCAAATCAACAACAAGATTGGAAAAAAAAATCTCACTGGATGATGTTCTTCTGAATCATGGTTTAATCACTTTAGCATAAATGTTCAACTATTTTATCTCGATTTTTGTTATCATTTCTCTAGAGCAACTCAAGGGTGTCATGGACTAGAGAAGCTACGATGGAGTATGATATTTTTCTTTGTCTATTGTCTGTGAGTTGATCATTACTACTATGTAAATTTTTCATGGGTCATGATCTACACAGTATCATTGATGACATTTTGGATTTTCATAGGAAAAGGATTAACTCTTGTTTATTTTATGCAAGCAATACTCAGGTCATCTCGGTTCAATTATGACTAGATGCTTGTATTACCTTGCAATTTCAAAAATCCATGGAAGTTGTACTCAGGTCATCATGGTTTAATTATACCATCTATGTTTGTACTAACTTTCAACATATCAAAAGCTCAATGATGATAACAAGCACAACAAATCGGCTGACAAGATGACAACATTGCATATTTAGATTTGCATGGTTAAGATAGATTGCATCCATATTAGTTTTTGCATATGCATTTTAGTTTTTCCAAGGCTGGAAATTTTCAAAATGATTTTATCTCTCTCATTAACGGATTGAGTACATTTGACATAAACAAAAAAAATTCATTCACATGTAGTTGCATAATCATTCTCATATCATACATACATTAGAAAGTATTATCAAAAGCTATTCATCCATGCATTAGATCATATATTGGCATTAGAAAAATACAAAAATAAAGTACATCACATCTTATCTGCATGATCAAATCCATCTCATATATCATAAAGCATCATCCATAAAGCCATATAGAATCATAATTCATGCATCATCATTTCATTATTGCATCCATACAAAACCATGGCATAATCATATAAACATCATATTGTATATAGAACGGAAATCAAATGCATTCATCATAAGAATTCATCATAAAAATATGAAGACAACATATAGATCAATAGTCTTTGTTGCATCTCATATAATCTCAATACAATCAATAACAAGTGTACAATGATATCACAAAATGTGGAGAGATACATCAACAAAATGGCAGAAAATCATAAAGTCCCTGACTGAATCAGTGAATACATCAAGTCTCAGTACATCATAGCTGACCAAAAAAACTACGTGTTGCTCCCCTAGACACTGTAGGACTCACTATGCCTGTTGGTGTACCATTAGATGGACCTACACTTAGATCTCTACCTGATGGATCTCTGGGAGGTGGCCCAGTCACACCCCTACTCGTGGTTCTGAGGAAAAAAAAAAATTGTACAGGGCCTGTATGGCCCCTATATGGATTCCTGCACGTCGTTTGAGGAAAATAAAAATCACAAATATTGAAGGTCAGCGTTCTTTGGTTTTAAATTTCTATTTTTTGAAATTTGCAAAAAAAATCAAGAAAACCTATATTAAATGCAAGTTTGAAAAAAAAAAAAGTTGGGGTGGAATTTTTTTAAAAAGTTGGGGCACATATTTTTGTGAGGGTACAATAGTACGTTTCCGCCAACAGTGGTTGTACATTCCCGCTAGCGGCAACTGTATAGCCGACTGATGACGGTTTCAACCCCCCGACAGCTTACCTGAAACCGGTGACTTTTGCTAGAATTCCCTGGTTTTTTTGGCGGCAACCTTCTCTAGCGGCCCAACAAATATTCCAACCAAACTTCAACATATTTCGTTCATTTTTTTTCTGCACATAGGGCCGGACTTTTTTTCCATCACAAGAGAATATTCTAGGAATATTTTGTTGACATCAACATGACATCATGCTGACGTCAACGTTACAGATGCTACTAGGGCCCCAAGTCCCCTTCTTTGGCCTCCAGGGAGTGATTTTTTCTTTTGGCCATATCTGGGGCATATAATATCATTTTTCAGCAAACGAGATATCATCGGAAAGCTAATTCCGTCAAATTTCCAGTGGTGTGCATCTCATCACTTTATTTTGCTTTTGGTGCATTCTACAGTCTATTGAAGTCAAAGGAGTTATTTTCAGTCTGAAGCTCATAACTTTTGACCAGTTTCTATATTTTTTTGTGACTCTAGTAGCGTTAGAACCGTCTTTCAAAGCTCTTCAATTCCATGCATGCAATTTTTCCAGGTTGTTCTGCAGGTATATTTTATTTAGATTTTTGTGTTTTTGCACTCTAGTGAATTACTTGGACGTTTTAACTCCTGGAAACTTTTTGTTTGCGTGGGATGACTCATTTTTGGTTTTTCTATATGTATTTCCAGTATTCTATCCTATTTGGACATCGTAGACATATTTTTCATGCACATTCTTATTTTGTAGATGCATTGACATGAAGTGCCATTCTAGTGTATAATTTTTTGGGGATTATGCACATCTTGTTGTGCCTATTGTATTCACACTATGATATAAAGTGCCATGGGGAGGTTGATGTTTGCCTTTGGTTTTCCATCACACCTTTTTCAAGTGAGTGTTGATTATTTCCTCATGCGTGTGTGCATTAGTTTGCATAACCTTTTATTTGCAGGTTGTTTCTCCTACATGCACTTCTTGGTTTCACACAGTTTCATTGTTCCTGTCATGGCTCTCCCTTTTTCATCATTATGGGGGGGTTTCTACTGTTGGTGCTAATGCTTCCTTAGTTTCGCTAGTTGGAGTGATCTACATATCTAGTTCTTGTTCCTATGTACTTTCAGATGCAGCATACATCAGTGGTTGGCTACTTGCATTTCAAGTGAGATGGATCATTTACCATATGGACATTCTTACATTCCTACTTCTGGAGGCGACCTTTCATTTTTCATTTGATCAGACACTTTTTGGTACTTGTGTCATTTGTATCTTCGAGTTGCAAATGTTTTCCTTTTTTTTCCATCTAACTTGAGTAGTGTCATTAAGGACACATGCAAATTATTGTCTCTCTTGTGATCAGTGTTCTTTAGACTATTTGGTACTTATATTGTCAACTTGCATCTTGCATGTCGAGTAGTGTCATTGGGGTCACTCATGCAGATTCATGTACCACTTGTATCTTCGAGTTCCAGATGTTTGCCTTTGTTTTCCATCTTATTCGAGTTGTGTCATTGGGGGAACTCATGAAGTATAGTCTCCTTGATCTTGTAATTTGTATCTTCGATTTCTAGATGTTTTACCTTTGTTTTTCATCTTATTCGAGTAGTGCCATTGAGGGCACTCATGCAGATTCTTGTTATTTTGATCCTGATCATCATTTGTTTCAGAGGAGGTTCTTCATTTCAGCACCATACTAGTCTTCATTCGACAACAACCTACAACTTCTCAGTGCTTCTGTGATGTTCTACATGTTTCTCTTTTTTGGGACATTGTCTTGTTTGGAGGCTTCTTCAGTCCTTCACTTGGCTTTCATCTCTTTTTGGAGTGGAATTTTTTCCATGAGGTTTTCTCTATTTCTCTGCATTATAAAGATCTTATGTTTGTACATGGGTACCTTATTTGGTCTTGTTTGTCGAGACCCATCATGCATTCTTATTTTAGGGTTTTTAGCTACTCCCTAAGTTCATCTTAAGGGGGTGTTAGAGTAATCATGCAATAGCTAATAATTAATTAATTTTTAATTGATTATTAGTCTAATTTATTCTCATGCACTTAAGCTAAACTTAAGAGTGTTTTAATACTTTATTAGTTCAACTAATATTAGATCATTATGTCTCATCTCATGTGATGTTGACACTTGTCATGATCTAATCTCTTTCTCATTTAGGAATTTTCTCTTATAAGCACTCAACCCTCATTTTTGTAATTAATCTGGAGAATATCTTGAGCTTTCATATCTTCTTGAAAGTCTCTTGCTTTTGTAGCTTTTTCTCATTGAAGAATATTGCATATATTGTTTGTATATCTCTTGCATGGAAGGTGTCTTTGTTTGTTGTTTGATCCTATGGCTTGTGGTTTTGTGCTTGTTTCATAATTCTAACAAAAATATTCTAACTTTAGCTTCACCATTCCCTGACCATTTGTCCTCTTTTTTATAACCAAAGAGCCATCCTTATTTTGAAGAACTTGGCTATAATGTCCTCAATTTTAGCTCTACACTCTTCAATGGGATTTAGCCTATTTCCAAAAACCCATAGGCTAAGCAAAAATGGAAATTAGGGTTTCCTATTTTATAGGAGGTTTCATATACAATTTTGAAGGCTTGCATGCAGGAGTTTGGAAGTGTGCTTTTGGGAGCTTTCTGGGTTTTAGAGAGCTTCAGGATGTGGTGGCATGCATGTTCAGAAAATGACATGCATTTTTGGCAGATGCTTTGCATGTAGGAAAGGTTTTTGGATTTTTTTGAGTTTTCAGAGAGCTTCAAAATGGTGTAACATGCATCTCCATCTGATAACTTTTTCAGGAACTTACTATTTTTAGTAAGTCATGACGACTATCTGGTTTGTGCTCAAAAGGCGTTTGGGAACACTTACTATTTATAGCAGTTTGCTATTTTTGGTAAGTTCTATTTATGGCAATGTCATCCTTACAGCCTTCCTAGAGACTTACTATTTATAGTAAGTCATGTGTTCTACTCAGTTCGACATTCTGTTGAGTTTGAAGTGAACTTACTATTTTTGGCACTTGTTATTTTTAATAAATCTAATTTTTGGCAGTGGCATTATTAGCAACTTAGCTCGAATCATCATGTTATTTTAGGCAGTCTGGCAAAATCAGTTTTGGGCGTTGGTTTTAGTTGCTTCATTGGACCGAGTTTCAACACTTAGTCAATTTTATATTTTGAGTTTGTACCCCCATGCCTAGGCAATGACTTCAATTTGTTTTAAAGTTGGGGCCATAAAGGGGATGCCTCATTAATGATTTAAATGTTTTATTATTGTTTTAATATTTCCTCAAAAGTGGGACAACTTGGGAAAGAATACAAAGAGTATTAAATATTTTAAATTACATTTGAGGTGGATGCCATTTGGAGAAGTTGAAGAGTTTTCTTGGTTGGAGTTACAAGTTGCTTCAATCACCCAATTGTGCCTATATATTGATGCCTTGCTCCTTCATCCACATATTTTCAAAAAAATTATAAAGTTATGTTGTTGAACTGAGTTCAGACATTGCTACGGAGGTTGTGTGCTTCCTAGCTTTCTACTACCTTTCTTCGGGCCTGAAACTATAGCTTCCTAGAAGGTTATTGAAGACCATGCTTCATTCAAGAGTGTGGATTGAGCATCAAATTCTGATTTAAATTACAAGCAGGTTGTTGGTTCTATAATTTGTTTGTACTATTGATGTCAATGGTTGAAGTGAACTTCTATTGATAGCTTCGCTTCTGAATTTTATTTCATTCTGGGTACTAGCCCATGTTGTGTAATTGTGGAGGGCGCTCAAGTCTACAAGTTTGCAGATTTTATTATTGAGTTTTGGATTTTCTAGAAGAGGTCGACATTTCCCTAGGCCGTACTTCTTCCTAGAAATTGCATTGGGAATTATGTTGTTTTTTTCTACTGCGATTGGCACGTTTTCTCGGTTAGAGTTTGGATGCCTTGTTTAGAGGCTTTATTTGGTTGATGTTTGAAGCTTTTTGAAGCTATATTGAAGGAACTACATCCATAATGGTGAATTCTTACCTTGTTGGTCTAATTTTTGTGCTTTCCTGTTTCTAGTCAGACTTGTCTAATTCTAATAGATTGCTAGTTGAGCTCAAATTCTATATCATTCTTGTATTGTAATTGTTAGAGGCTTATTACTCTAACTCAGTGTGGCTTTTGGAAGCATATCCCTTGTTATTTGCAGCTAAAACTCTTTATTGTAAAGTTGGTTTAGTAGTACTAACAACTATTTTAATTTGCTGCAATTTAGTTTTGTAATTATTCCCATTGAATAAGTGGTTGAGTTAAATAATTTACTTTCAATACTTGTTAATTTCCCCCACTGAATAAGTGGCAGAGTTGAATATAGTCCCCCCGCTGAATAAGTGGTAGAGCAGAATTCATGGTCGGTTATCCGCCTATTTTGTAATTATTCATTCATGGTTGGTCAGCCGCCTATAGGTGTTTGTAACTTTATTTCCAGTTGCTAACGATCCCCGACACCATATGCTATCACCTCGCCCACATAGGGATCTTGGTGAACATTCTTGGTGAAGGGTTACTTTCTAGTTGGTTATCATTGGAGCTAACGCTAATCAGTGGTTTGGTGTTGGTTTAATTGTGATCAATTTTTTTTAAAAAAAAAGGGGAATATTACAGTGGTATCAGAGCCTATTTTCTTTCCATCTTGTGAGTTCAGTGCTTTAGTTGTTAGATGTGTGACAGGGAAAACCAATACTACATTAGAGGTTAGAACATAACTCAATTTCAGTTTTCAGAAGTTCTTAAAGATGATACATATACTGAAGTTTAGAAGTCGTGAGCTATCTGATTTAATCAAGGCTTCTGAAGAAGAAAAGTGTTTTTCAAGGTCACTTCGCACCGCAGGAAAAAGTCTCATTGAAGAATGTCAGACAAGGGAAGAAGTGAGAATACTTATTACATTGGAACAACGTTTGAGCCAAGTGAAGCAGTCACCTTCAGTGTTAATTAAAATAGCATTAACACCTGCAATGACCTCTCTAAAATATCCTTATTGGTTGAGGCATCTAGATGAAGAAATAAATCTGATGGTTATTTCATGCCTCAAGGTAAGGGCAAGAAGTTGGGTCCACATTCAAGGGAAGTGTCACTTTTCAGCTTTAAAATAAATACCCATTCATTTTTTAGAATAGGTACCCATTTTGAAGTGGGTACTTGTTCAAAAAGGTTTGAAACTCACAAGACATGTTTTTCATTTGGATTTAGGCTCAGAAAAGGCATGGTAACCCAACACTTAGGCTTAGACCTACATGTAAAAGGCCATGACAATTTCAAGAGAAAAAACTAACTTTGACAATATAGCTAATGAGGTTTTTTTTAAAATTATTTTATGAAATTAAAACCCATTATATATGACAATGTCTAGTTTTCAAATATGTAATTTTTTTTATGATTTGATTATTTTTTCTATTTTTTAATTAATTTATGAGGAAACAAGTCCATAAACTTGAAATGTCAGGTTTTCATATTTTTTTAATAACTTTTAATTTGTTAATTTTCTTGTTAAAAAAATTATATGGCATCAATCTATAAACAATTCTTTACATAACAAAAAATAAAATGATAATTTTAGGTCAATTTATGGTGTCTGTACACAAGGGTTTTAAAAACTAGAAATTAGGGCCAATAAAAAATTAATAAAAAAAATAGTATGAAAAAATTATCCAAAATATCCTCATCAATCTTCATTATAATATACATCTTTCCCTGAAAGGAATTATAAAATATTTTTTATTTATGTCAAATTATGGTGTTTGTACACATGCATGGTATGGTCCTAAAAAAATGACTTTTAAAAAGTGGTTTTTATACATGTGTATTAAAAATTATTTTGTATCATCTGGGTATTAGAATAAATTGCATATTTGAAAACTAGACTCAAAATACTAAATTTCATATTTCTAAACTTTTTAAAGATTCAATGTGTAAGTGCTTAAAATTTTATGTCCAACTATGAAAAATTAGGAAAATTAGGAAAAACACTTCCACTTTTTGAACATTTTGTGGACCCAACTTCTTGCACCTACCCCTCAGTGAAGTGAAGAGAATCTTGGCACCCTTGGTGCCCTATGATGATAAAACTATGGAAAGAGTTCTTCATAAGTTTGTGGAAAGCTTTCAAGATCTTGATGAAACTGATAACAATTAGTACTCCAGAAGAGATGCTATACTGAAGATATTTTTTGAACTCAAAACAAGTATGTTGCTGATATATTTGGGTATGCAAGATCGAATATATTATTTGATCCATTGCCTCTTCATTTCAACCTGGAGTGAACAAGAGGAGGATGTAGGTGCAACAATGAGAAACATTTTTGTTTTAACTATCAATGAGATGGATGGCATTCCAGATTCCATCTTATCTTTTCGGCTAAACATTCATGAACAAGAAGGAAAGAATTCTTCTACTACTGGTATGTTGATAAAAGATTTGTTCAATCAGTGTGAGAGAAAATTGAAGCCACACTTGAAGAAAACCGAGCAAGAAAATGAGGTAGTCATTAATGCATAAGACTAGAATAAAATGTTGTTTCTCAATGATTCTATGGTGGATTCTCAAGATGAACCTATTGATATGCATTTGTTTGCACATGTTAAGGATGAGTGCAATGAGGCAACATCAGTTTTGAATACACATGAAGAATCTATGACAAATAATCAAGAAGACCTCCTTGGTATGCTTGTGACAAATAATGAAAAAATTAGTAATATACCTTCACATGATGGGCTTATTGAAGGTAAGAAGGATATAATCTTCAAACGAGCTAACAGTGATCATTCCTTCATTATAATAATGGAGATTTAGGAGGTTTTGAGTTTGATCATCAAACTAAGCTCTTGGGGAAAGATATTTGTGAAGATATCAGTTTTGGTGAGTTGGGAGGTGTATCATTCAAAGAGTCACCACTCCAAGAGAAGTACGAAGTGCATTTTCCTTTTGATCAAAATAATCAGCCCTTCAACATTTGGGATCTAGGTGTGAAGGCACCTAATGTTGATAAGGAACTTGTATGGGATAAATTTCCCTTTGATCCCAACAAAGTACAAAATTTAGATTTTACTGCAATCTATGAGATGGATTTTGGAGGAGAAGAGGTCTTTGACAAAGTAGCTTGCATGGAAAAGCCCCATAATGACCCATTTAAGATGGTTTCAATCATTGAGGAAGAGTTTGTTGCTACTAAAAATTTGAATACTGCGATCAATAATGACTCATTGATCAAGTTGGGGGATTCTTTAACATATAATCAAGGTGATAGTGAAGGGGAAATAGAGCTTGAATACCACAGGGCCCTTGATGATGAAAAGTTAAAAGAGGTAATCAAATTCAAATTAGATTTACCACATCATGAAGCTGATTGTAAACAAATGCCTAAAGATTTCATAGAATTTGATCCTCTTCATGACCTTGAGTATTTTCAGCTGGTGGATAGTGAAAGACAAGAGTCTTGGAGTAGTTGTGAGGGAAACGAAGATAAGAAATAAAGTTTTTATTTTTATATGCAACTATCAGCAGTTCACCATCCTCGCACATTTATGAGTGGGAAAACCAATTCTTGATATCCATTGAAGATGAGGTGCAAGCCCTATTCACAATTGACCGCTCACATAGTTTGATTGAAGAGAGTCTGGAAGGAGTTAGGGTTAGAGACACTCTTTTTAATCTATAATTCACCAAAGACTCCTTAGAGATTAAGAAATCAGATTATCTATGTTGGATTAATGAACAAGATTATTCCTTTGAATTTGTAAAGAAGGCAATTGTTGCAATTCAAGGAGTTTATATGTTCAATAATCCATCTTTTGAGTTGAGTGTTAATTCAGTTCACTCCAATCTCTTCTCAGGATGGGATTTGAAGACATTATTTGTTCCATATACTCTTGTTGTTGAAGCCTTCATGATGTGGCTTCCATGGAACACTAAAGAGGACACCAAAATCTAGTGATCATTTTTTGCTTTATCTAACATTTGGAATCATAAAGAGAATTTGTTTCGGTGTATTGGAAAATTTCTATGGTTGATTATCGAAGTATGGGATTTTCAACATGTTTTGATGAAGATCATTATGTGTGGAAAGAAGGGATGTTGAAGAGATAAGCGTCAAATTCTCAGTTCTATGGGTGTTGTTACCTTCTTTATTAGTCATTTGATGATTATTTATGTTCATCAATTGGTGGTTTGGAGAGGAAATTGGAGCAAAGAATGGTTCTTTTCTATGTTTGAGCTATTAGAGTGGGTGTTTCCAGCTTTGAATATGAGCAAATTGGTCAAAATGAATGAGGATTTTTAGTATTGCAGCATCTATTCATTTCCTAGTATGGTGATTTCTCTTAAATCAGATGTTGAGTCATTCATTTTTGACTTGGTAGGCAGTTGGTACACTCATTTCTTCACTTCACAATCTCTTTCCAAAGATGACTTTTGGCCTCAAATGGGAGAAATGGTGGTTCAGACAAATCAAAATCATTTTTTGGATAGAGTTCAAGCTCTTTCCAGTGGTTACCCAAGCACATTCTCTTGTACTTATGTTTGGGGCAGTGAACCTTGGGATGTTTTGGTTCGTCATTCTATGATTTTTGGAGAGAGTTGTGAAATATTTCAAGTGTCTTCTTGACTGTGTCTATATTTTTCAGAGAAGGCATTGTGCATCCTTGAAGAGTTTTAAGGATGAGGCTGATAAGTTTCTGCAAAGAGTTGCTTCCTTCTTTGCAAATAGCTTTGATGGAGTCACTTTTGTTGTCATGACTCTATTTGATGCTTTGAGGAGATGTGTTGATGAGATTATTAGATTATTTTTCTTTGTGCTCAAGTTGGTATTAGTCATTAGCGTGGCAGTTAATTACTCCTCAGAGTCTATTGGGTGTGTGATGTTGCAGGAATTTATCTTCAATCGTTCCTTAATTTCTAGATTGAATTCAATGCATGTTAACTCTTTGTGGTTGTTGGGGAAGTTATTGCAGTTCTAGTACATTGGCTTCATTCGTGTGATCAAAGCTATGCAGCATTAGCATGGCAGGTATTTTTAGAGATGGACTTGGGACCCCAGGATCCTACTCGACATAGTAAGGATCAAACTATTTTCTTGGAGTGTGGTGGCATTACTTGAGGACAAGAAATTTTGGGAAGGGCAGACTGTAATATCCACAATTTTAGCTCTACACTCTTCAATGGGATTTAGCCTATTTCTAAAAACCCTTAGGCTAAGCAAAAATGAAAATTAGAGTTTCCTATTTTATAGGAGGTTTTAGATGCAATTTTGAAGGCTTGCATGTAGGAGTTTGGAAGTGTGCTTCTAGGAGCTTTCTAGGTTTTTAGAGAGTTTCAAGATGTGGTGGCATGCATATTAAGAAAATGACATGCATTTTTGGCAAATACTTTGCATGCAGGAAAGGTTTATGGGTTTTTCTGGGTTTTTAGAGAACTTCAAAATGGTGTAACGTGCATCTCCATCTAACAACCTTTCCAGGAACTTACTATTTTTAGTAATTCATGACGATTGCCCGATTTGTGCTCAAAAGGCGTTTGGGAACACTTACTATTTATAGAAGTTTGTTATTTTTGGTAAGTTCTATTTATGGCAGTGTCATCCTTGCAGCCTTCCTAAAGACTTACTGTATGTGCATAAAATTGGTCATGTCTAATTAATCCTGACATTTAATTAAATATTTATTATTTAATTAATTTCTCTAAAGTCTTCTACATGTAATTAAATTTAATTAATTTAATTATATTGTTCATTCATTTTATTCTCCCACCATAATTGAATAAATTTATTTTATTTAATTATTTCACATGTCTACTTGATTAATTAAATAAATACATTTTATTTATTTAAATTAATTATCATCTTTTGAATTTAATTAAATCTTTTGTTTTAATTAAATTTAAATATTTCTTTTCTTCTATTTAAAACTTTCCTCTAATTAATTAAATACTTTATTTAATTAATTTCATACACATGTCATTTCTTCAAATTTAATTAAATATTTTATTTAATTAAAGATCTTCTATTTTCTTCAAATCATAATTAAATATTTCATTTAATTATAAAATCTTCTGATTTCCTCAAAATCTTAATTAAATATTTATTTAATTAAGAAAAATCTACATGCACCCATAAATAGATAATTGAATTTGATAATTCATTATTTATCTTCTCAATATCTTTCCATTATCTTCTAAAAAAGATGATTTTGTTAATCATCTCATCTTATCTCTTCCACGAAAATGGAAAAATCCTGCTTTATTCATTTTCTTCTATTTTTCTCTCCAGTCTCACCCACCTTCGACCGTTCGATCTATCAGGAATTATTACAGCCGTTGATCAACTCAGCCAATCAAAATCCTCGAAAAACTCTATAAATACATGTGCAAATCCAAGCATTGGTTACACATAGACACATAGACATATAGAAACACAAACACGCAGACACAGACACATACACGCAATTACACTTACGCATTTGCATATTTAGCATTCTATCAATACTCATATCTTAGCAATAATCTGATCATAGCATAGCTTAATCTTGCATCTTAGTATAGTATGCATTTTAGTTTAAATCTCATTCTCTAGTAGTCCATTTCGTTGAGCTTGGCATACTAAATCTGAGAGCAACTTGAATCAACGAAACGCTGGAGATAGAGAGCAATAAAATGATTTTGAAGAAGCTGCACAGAGAGTTTGTTTATTTTTCTTTAAGCTTCTTTGATATAAGGTTTTATTGATTGTGTTTTGAATTCATTATGATAGGCATATTTTCATACACAAATAAAATGGCGCCCACCATGGGGCCTATGCCCCAATTTTGACATTTTCTTGTAGAGCATTCTGGCAGGTTTCCACGTTTTGGAGTTTGGCTTTCAAAAAAAATTGGCGTTTTAGCACATCTGATACTTTCTGCAGCGCATCTGGGAATTTAATGCTTATGTTTTTGCAGGTATTTCAATGCATCTGGGGATTGTTTCGGCGCTTCTGAGAGTAAATTTAGCACATCTGAGGGATAGAATAGCGCATATAGTTTCATCACATCTAGAGTTAAATCTGCATTTAATTAAAGTAGCGCATTTAAGAGTTAAGTTAGCGCATTTGAGAGTTAAATTAGCGCATTTAAGGTAGATTTCAGAGTATTAACTACTGTCATTTACAAATTTAAATTTGCACTTAATTAAAGTAGCGCATCTAAGGACTGTTTTAGTGCATTTAGTATTTTCTGTAGCGCATTCAGGGTCTGTTTCTGCGCATCTAGAATTTGTTTCAGCACATCTGGGTTGTAACACAAAAATAGGATTCTGAGTTTGACGCATTCCACAGACAGGATCTTTTTCTGGTTTAAAATGAATCAATCTAGGATAGTCACCACACTTTGATCATGCAGTTAAAATAAACCCCATGTCGGTTGTGAAGCAATATCTTCACTTAGCTTAAATCATTGTGATTTGGTGCATTAAAATGAATCTGTTTACTCTGCTTGATTATGCTTGAAAGTGGTAGGTTACTATGCTCTCACCTCGTGCAAACTAGGTGATCAGAAAGCCAGACCCACTTTATCCTTGTGTAACCCTGATGCAATAATTGAAGTATCTTCTCCCCTTGCGCAGTGATGCGATCCTGGGTGTAAGAGAAATGATTATTGCCTCTAGAAATTGGGCCTTCCTGGGGATTTCATCACCCTAACGTGACTCAAACTGGAAATGGAGCTAAAGCCAAGCTACCCCCGACCGGTATACAAATGTGAATCTTAAGGGAAAACCTAAGATTACAAGTGCAGATGTGTCATACAGACAGAGTAGTACTCCCATAAACCCTGTTGAGCTTAATCTCTTCAAGCTGGAGTGCCACCTAATTGGTGATTAATCTCTTGCCCCATGTATGGCCACTCAAATGGGGGTCCTAAATTAAACACCATTGTTTAGTAAACCAAAAACCTTCCATTTGCTAGCGCAGCACCGATCGGTGTGAAGGCATCCACACTTTCGCAGTCTGTAGTAGAGGTGATCAATCTACCATGGGAGTTTCATGGGGGTTGGAAGCTTGGTTGGCCTGAGAAGAGAGTGCAATGTAAGGGGGAGCTCGTGCAACCAAGCTTCTGAATTCAAACGCTACCGATATGCAGTTGGGGAAACCCGCGTGGAATCTAGCGGATATTGTCCTAGCTTTACCATAGGATGTGCTTGCTTTATCTGTGTTTGGTTACATTCCATTTAATTCAGATAAAAGATCATCCGAAATGAACATGAAAAATAGCAATTGAAATCATCCACACACCGGACTTTCTGACATCTTTGGTCCAGTAACATCCTGATATCTCTCCCATGCTTAGAGAGTGGAAATCAACAAAATTTGTCAAGAAATCAGTTTCCAATAGGATTAGGAAACCCAAGAAGCGTTTAGGGTATAGGAAAACATTGCAAAAATTATTTTTTTTGTACAAAAGTCGACACGTCTTGCTTCATTACCGCGGATTTCTTCATAGATACCAAGACTTTGTTAGGGGATTCACTGACAAGTACGTTGTAGAACCTTTGGATTCTTGAGCTTATTATCAGAGATTAGCTCTATCTCAATGGCATAATATTAATCAACCTCTTGAGTTTGATAATATACCACAACCTTCTATTGAATATCCATCGCATCCCAGTCAAATCCTTCAATGATCTTAAAAACCTTTCTGCGAAAACAAAGATCAAATCTTTAGGAGTGCACTTTTCAAACAAATTTCTGATTATTGATTCAACTTCCCCAATAGGATTCTGACATCCTTCATCATTGGAAGCCACAATAAAAAATTAGGAACATCTTTGATCATATCATAGGATTCACATCTTATCAGATCAAGATATCACCATTGTCGCACTTATCAGAACTGTGATGTAAGTTTAGAAGAACTCTTCAAAATCATATGCCTATTTCTACAAGATCTCGGTACAATAAATTGAAGGATGAAATCCAACAAGGTCATACCCAAAACACTCAAGAAGAAGGTGAAAGCAGTAATCCTCTTTACAGTATAAGTCGTAATCCACTTTTCAACAACGACATGGATAACAGAGAAGAAAATCCATTCCACAACTACAAAGACATGAGAAAAACCCATATAGATAGTGATGATGAGCGAGACGAAGAACGTCTTAGCAAGATACCAAATTTCACAAAGCCATAGAAAAGATCTTGCAACGCAATAAAGAAAAATATTTATGTTATCTAGCTGACCAAAGAGCTGAATTGCCTCATGACTTTGATACCGAGAATTTGAAGAACAAACCTGAAGAAACACCCCTATCTGATCTTAGTGCTTTGACTCAACAAATTAAGGCACTTCATGGACAAATTAAATAATTAAAAGGGGGAGCCACAACAAAGAAATATACTCTTGAGGACATTTTTCCTTATCCTTTCGATCGAAGTCTCAACATGATTCCATTTCCCAAACATTGCGAAATTCCAAAATTTGATCATTATAATGGGAAAGCAAATCCAATCGATCATGTTAGAGACTTCTGAAACATGAATTTAGAGTTTGCTCATGAGGACACTTCCTTGATGCGTTTGTTTCCTAGGAGTCTTGGAGCTCACTCTATGGAATGGCTATCAAAAATCACACCTCCTGTTAAGACATTTGAGGAATTAATCAATCTATTCATATTACAATATTCCTACAACATCCAACACCAAATCACTATGATAGATCTCTGCAAAGTTGTGCAAAAACTTGGTGAACCTTTTATTACTTTTCTTCAGAGATGGAGAAGAATGTTCACTAGATATCCACGTCTTGTTCCTGAAAAGGAAAAGATGGTCACCTTCATTAACAACTTGAATTCAGAAATGAGCTATCGTTTGAATTTACATTGTCCTCCCTCTTTTGAGAAATTGATTGAAGATGCTATAACCATTGAAAGTGCTTTGGTCAAAAGATGAATAATAAAACTTGACAAGGATAATCCTAGCTCATCCAACCATCACAACAATCAGGACAAGTCTAAATTTTGGACTCGCAACAAGAATGTGGTGAATGATGGTGTTGTTGATGTGAATCATGTCTCGACTAAGCCATTTGTTCTTAGTACTCCAAGTGCTCCTCACAACAACAACTATAACAATGTCAACTCGGTTACAAATCAAGGAAACAATCCTCCTCCTCTGAGGAACAATGTAAATCAACATTCCACTCCCAATCAAGGTTACCGAGGAACCAATCACAATAACAACTCCTTAGGGAATACCTCGAATACAAATCCACAACAATTTTCATTCTTCTCTAGTAGAAGAACTTACACTCCACTGGGTCAATCGTTGGAATCTGCATTCAAAGAGTTGATGGCTAAAAATGTCATTACCTTGCCACCTCAACGAAACTATGAACCCAGTGTGAAGCCTCCATCATGGAATGATGCATACTATTGTGACTATCATCGGTGCAAAGGTCATCGCACAAATAACTGTCAAGCCTTGAAGAATGCCATTCAAGACTTAATTGAAATGGCACTATCACAATAGAAGGACATCAACAATCAAATGAAGACCACCAAGAATTTTGCAACCTTTTCCCAACTATCAAAAAGGTGAGTCTTCTGGAAAAAGTGTGAATCATATTGATGATCCGATAATCAATCATATCTACACTGACGACGAGCAGGTCAATGTTATAAAAGTCAAGGAAAAAATGGAATATAGAGAGGTCAACGCAACGACAAGGGCACAAGCTAAAGTTGTCTTAAAGGGTGCCTCTTCAAAATCCACTGGGCCTCCACCTCAACATTAATATGACTTAGTCAACCAACTTCGAAAAACTCCCGCTCAAATTTCTATCTTAGAACTCTTGAAGATTTCCCCAACACACAAGGAAATTCTAGAAAAGGCCCTTGTTGAAACAACTGTATCCACTGATCTGGATGTGGATCAATTTCAAGCCATGGTGGGACACTTGTCCTCACCCACATGCCTCTCATTCTCTGAAAAGGATGACGTTTCCGTAACTCATCCCCATAATTCATCATTATACTTAGAAGTCATGGTCCACAAATTTCGTGTCAGATGGGTTATAATAAATGGAGGTGCTGGTTTGAACATATGTACCATGAAGTTAGTTCAGGCTTTAGGATTTTTTGAGGACTCCATTGATCCCAAAAGAAATATTAATATTAAAGCCTATGATGATGAGGAAAGAGCTTCCAAGGGTTTAATCATGCTACCAATTAGAGTGGGACTTGTTATTAAAAATACTTTCTGTCAAGTATTAGACCGTGATCTTGCATACAACATATTGTTGGGTCGTCCTTGGATCCATGAAATTCAAGCTGTCCCATCCACATATCATCAATGTCTTAAGTTTCCTTATGATGGGCAGGAAATCACAATACCATCTGATAAATCAAATGTCCAAACTTGTGCCAACATCAAAGCTAGTCAAGATACTTTTGTTCCTAACAATCGAGAAGCTCGTGCTAGTACTTCTCTCAAGATTGATACACAAATCAATCAGTTAACCAATAGTTTTGATAAGAAATTGAAATTCAAAGACCATGGAGTCGGGGAGTACTCTCTCTGTTTGGCTAATTTACCTACATCACCTCGGTCACATGGACAACCTTCTATCACACAACATCAAATATCAGCAGCATCAAAATCAACGCAACCACCAACAGAGCCAAGCACAAAGTTTAATGGATGATTCATCAAAGAAAAATTCCCCATGGAAGATCCTGAGGATAGAGAAATTCTAAACTCGCTCTATAAAGATGAAGATGAAGCATTTTTTAATGTCAAATTACCAAAAGATATATATGGAAAAGGGTATTCAATCATGCAGAAGATGGGCTATGATAAGGGTCCTATCGGAAAAAGAAAAGGAGTAGTTGAGCCTATTCACCTTCAAGGACTTACTGCGAAAGAGAAAACTGGATTAGGCTATGATACTAACTCAAAAGAAGGAGCATCCAAACAACTACATGGCACTGTCTTCACATTGCAAGAAGGTTCAGATTCAAGAGAAGCATGTTTGGAAACAATTCAAAATTTTGTGGATAATCACTCTGACACAGACTCTGTTGAATATGAATGGGACACCATTTACAATGATGAGTTCTGGAGGGACAAAGAGGTTGATGTAATACACTAGTATACCCCAAATCTAATCGAAGGTGAAGGTTCAGGGACCCAAACACGAGAATCTGAACTACAAGGTGACTATGATTCTAGTGATACTGAGTCAGATTTAAACGAACAAGAATATCATGAGAACAGTATCATCATTGATCCACCTCATACCTCGGATCCTACGGTCAACTTCGTTATGACCATAACCATAGCTGATTTCACGCAACTCGACGACCCGCTATCTTTGATCCATCCTAATCTCATTGATTGGGATTCATCTGAACCTATCAATATACCTATGTTTCCAAGCGATGAATCTATCGTCAACTTCCTTTCCGCAGATGACGCAAATGATTGTTCCACTAGCGATTTTCGGCATAGAGTCTTTAATCAAGAAAGTGTCAATTATCCTAGCTACAAAAATAAAAATCAAAAAGAAAGATCTAACGGTGAAAACCATAATCTGGCAGTGTTAGATCAAACAAAAGATAAAATAAAGAGTGTATCAAATGGTGAAAACCTTTTTAAGGCACTAGATGATGGGAATCTTGACACTCTCCCGGAGCACTACCATGAGAGATCTCCTATCTTGATTGAGCCTACACAAGCTATCAATCTTGAAACTCCAAAAAAACCAAGGATTTTACAATTAGCTGCATCAATGACAGAGAAAGAAGTACCAGAGTTCGTAGAGTTTCTAAGAGAAAATCAAGTCAACTTTGCTTGGTCTTATGCGGATATGCCAGGTCTTGATCTTGATCTTATCATGCATCACTTGTCTATCAAACCAAGGGTTAAGCCTGTGAAACAAAAACTCGGAAAGATGCACCCCCATGTTGCATTATTGGTTAAGGAAGAACTGAGAAAACTCCTTGATGTGGGCTTCATAAGATCAATTGACTACGTAGAATGGATCTCCAACATTGTTCCTGTATCCAAGCCAGATAAAAGTGTCAGAGTGTGCACAAATTTCAGAGATCTTAATAAAGCATGTCCTAAGGATGGCTTCCCACTTCCAAACATTGACACTATAGTTGATCTGACAGCTGGCCATACCATGTATTCATTAATGGATGGTTTTTTTGGTTACAACCAAATCAAGATTGCACTCGAAGACCAGGAGAAAACAACTTTCACATGTCCATGGGGAACTTATTGTTGGAACATCATGCCTTTCGGTCTAAATAATGCTAGGGATACTTATCAAAGAGCCATGACTACAATCTTTCATGACATGATGCATACATTCATGGAAGATTATGTAGACGACATATTGGAAAAGTCATACACTAGAGAAGGACATCTGGAAATATTGTCCAAAATATTTGCAAGATTGGAGAAATTCAAAGTTCGCCTCAATCCCAAGAAATGTGTTTTTGGGGTCACATCTGGAAAACTCTTAGGATACATAGTATCAGGAAAAGGAACTGAGGTAGATCCTGCCAAGGTACAGGCAATCATGGAAATGCCTCCCCCAAGGAACATCAGTCAATTGAGATCATTACAGGGATGACTTCAATCTATACGAAGATTCATTGCACAACTGGCCGACAAAAGTCTACCTTTCACACATCTACTGCATAAGAATGTTCCTTTCAAGTGGGGTGACAAGTGTGAATTGGATTTTCAACAAATCAAATAGTACTTAATGACTCCACCAGTTCTAGTACCCCCAAATCCAGACAAACCATTGATCTTATATATTGTCGCAATAGAGACATCCTTGGGTGCATTGCTAGCACAAGCAAACCATACAGGGAAAGAACGTGCAATTTATTACATTAGAAGAACACTAACAAGTCATGAGCTCAACTACACTACCATCGAGAAGGATTGTCTAGCGGTAGTCTTTGCTTCACAGAAATTTTGGCATTACATGTTAACTCATACAATCAATCTTGTTTCAAAGATTGATCCACTCAAGTATATGTTAAGCAAAGCATCATTGACAGGAAGGTTAGCAAAATGGGTAATGATTTTGAGTGAGTTTGATATCCATTATGTTGATCGTAAGGCAATCAAAGGACAAGTTATCGCAGATCAACTAGCTGAAGCACCACTGCAAGCAGATCATCCCCTGCACATTGAATTTCCACATGCTGATGTATTTACTGCAGAATCCAAACAACCATGGTCCTTATATTTTGATGGTTATTTCACTCAACATGGATCAGGGGTAGGCATACCTCTCATCACCCCCCAAGGACACACCATTCCTCGATCATATAGGTTGATGTTTCCATGCACCAACTACATAGCCGAATATGAAGCATTAATCATTGGACTTAAAATAGCATTGGAATGGAGGATTACATAATTACAAGTGTATGGCGACTCATCATTAATCAAATCAATGATGATTATCAGACCAAAGATGACAAACTGTTGCCATATAAAAATATGGTTGACGACTTCAAGAAGTACTTTGTGGACATCAAATTCACACAAATTCCAAGGCTTGATAACAAAGCAGCCGATGCCATGGCTACGATCGCATCATTGTTACAACTCCCAGAAAATCAGGCTCGTTATGAATTTATGGTGGAACAATCATTTACACCTGCTTATGACACCCCTAAAATCCAAATCATTTGCCACTTGGTGGGATCCGATTCACCTTGGTATGGCAAGATTTATGCCTACCTAAAAGATGACATCTTACCACCTGATTTATCCCATAACCAAAAGCAAAATTTTATCCGCCAATCCTCTCGCTACACTCTTATCACTGGCACCCTTTATCGCTGTGGTCTTGATGGTCACGATGGAATTTGTGGTACTCATTCAAGTGGACTGACCTTATCCAAGAAATTGATTAGAATGGGTTACTAATAGCCTACAATGGAGAGGGAATCATTCACTTTTGTGAAAACGTGTTCAAAATTCCATATTCATGGGAATCTCATTCATTCTCTTGCACAAGAACTTCAACCATTTACGCCAACCTGGCCATTCTCCCAATGGGGGTTAGATCTAGTGGGAAAGATTCATCCTTCCTCATTGAATGGGCATAAGTTCATCATCACAGCCACAAAGTATTTTACCAAGTGGATTGAGGTATTATCTCTTACTAAAGTTACTGGCAAACAAATATCATCGTTCATACTCAACTATATTATTTTTCGGTATGGCATTCCCAACTCCATTATTACGGATAATGGACAACCTTTCAAGAATCAGGATGTTGATGAACTTTGTGAGAGATTTCATATTCAACACATATATTCAACACCTTACTATCCACAAGGGAATGCCAAGCAGAGGCCTCAAATAAGACTATACTAATTTTTTTAAAGAAGACTGTGAATGATTCAGGGAAAGATTGGCATGTTCAACTCAATCCCGCCTTATGGGCCTACAGAACTAGTGTCTGCACGCCAATAGGAGCAATGTCGTATGCTCTTGTCTATGGAGCAAAAGCCATATTACCTTTAGAAGTTGAAATACCCTCACTCAAAATGTCACTGAAAGGTCTCACAACAGATGATGAATATAGGGTTTCCCGACTCCAAAAACTAGAACTCCTAGATGAAAAGAGACAAAGAGCAGCTGACCATTTGAAAGCATACCAACAGATGATGTCTCGCAGCTATAATCACAAAGTAAAGCCACGTACCTTTCAGGTGGGTGATCTGGTTTTGAAAGAAAATCCACGAAATTAGCAAGACAGAGAAAAGAAAGGAAAGTTTGAACCAAATTGGTTGGGTCCGTATGTGGTCATAGCAGTATACGGTTCATGAGCATACAAGCTATCAAACGCCAAAAGGGGACTTGTTTGACGAACCCATTAACAACATGCACCTGAAGAAGTATTATGTCTGAAGCAGTCATCAAAAACATCAAAAAAAGTCCTAAAAAAATATCAAAAATATCAGAAAATGTCCTGAACAAATGGTTACCCTGGTGAAAACCTAGCAGATAGGCATCTCGGTAGCAACAAAAACAAAAAAAAAAATCAAAAAAATCGTCATAGGGTAAAAACCTGGCAACAGGCAGTCTATTGACAAGAAAAATGCAATAAAAACAAATAGTGAAAATCTGGCAAACAGGCGCTATTTGTAGCTCTTCATCTATTAGTTCATGTTCTGCACTTGGCTTCTTAGCCTTCATTTCATGCATCTTTCCATCATCTTAGGTCCATACCAGCATCATGTTGCCATCATTTACCTAGAACGATAATGTCTTACCATGGCTTGATTATTGTACATATTCATTTCAGCGAGTTATGTTAATACTGGGGGAAAATGCTGACATACTGGGGGCAATCAACTTTCAGGTTTTACTGAGACAGCTAGACAATGATATCAAATCCAATCATGCGAACAAAAAATCAAATCCTATGAACAACTATCCAATCATTGATCCAAAGCACAACAATTTTCAGCTAAGTACCATATCATGACTCATATCTGGATGATCTAAAATCTGAATAATGTTTGGCATAGTAGTACTAAATTTTGAACAATGGTTGTTTAATTTTTGATATCATCTCTCTGGAGCACACTCGATGATGTACTGAACTAGAGTGGTGAGGAAAGAGGATGATTTTTCTTTGTCTACTGTCTTGAGGTTAACTATCCATCTGTAGCAAATATGTCACGAGACATGATTTCCAAAGTTTATCATTGATGACAGTTCCACATTTGCATCAGAAAGTGGTTAGTCTTTGTCTGTTTATGCAAGAAATGCTCAGGTCATCTCGGTTCAATTATACCTTGATGCTTGTGTTTGCTTGCTATATCAAAAATCATGAAAGTTGTACTCAGGTCATCATTGGTGCTAATTTCCCCTCTGATGCTTATACATACTTCCAACATTTTAAAAATGCTCTATGATGATTCAAGAAAGCTAACAAAAGGCTCAACAAATGGTTGGTTTCATTCAGTTGCATTTCATCTCGCTCATTGTACATATCTGCATAATGGATTCACATCAGAGTTTTGAAGGGCTAACAAAAATATCAATGGCTGTCATATCTCTTTGGACTATTTGTGGAGGACATTTGGACAAATTCTTCATCATTTCATTATCATTCATTTCATTATCATTTCATCTAGGTCCTATCATTTATCATTTATCATTCATTTATCATTTCATATCATTCATCTCTTAGGTATATCATATCACTTTCATATTATCATTTCATTATCATTCATGTCATTATCATATCACTTTCATTTTCACATTATCGTTCATTTCATTAATCATTTCATATTATTCAAATTACTCATCATTTCATTATCATATCATTTATCATCTCATTATCGTTCATTTCATTATCATTTCATTTCATTATCATTTATCATTTCAATTTTATCATCTATCATTTCATTTCAATTTTATCATCTATCATCTCATTTCATTTCATTTTCTCTCATTATCATTTCATTATCTTTTCATTCTATCATTCTCATTTTTCGTATCATCATCATTTACAATCATTTTATCATTATAGCATTATCATCTATCATTTATTATCTTTTTATCATATCATTTATCATCTCATTATCATTCATTTCATTATCATATCATTTATCATCTCATTCTCGTTCATTTCATTATCATTTCATTTCATTATCATTTATCATTTCAATTTTATCATCTATCATTTCATTTCAATTTTATCCTCTATCATCTTCATATCATTAACATCTCACTTATCATTTTCATATTCATTTCATTTTCATTTTGCACATTTGCATCCCATTTATCACTTTATTTCATTTCATTATCATTTTATCATTTCATTATCATTTTATCATTTCATTTCATCATCATTACAAATCATTACATTTCATCACATATCATTTATCATCTTATCATACATTTCATTATTATTAATCATTTCACTTCATATCGTTATTCATATCATTTATCATTTGTCACATTACATTCATATCATACCTTTAATCATCCTATCATTTTTCATATCAATTCATATTACAAATTCATGATGCATATCATAAACACAACATTCATTTTTCCATCATATTATCATTATTTACTTGCATTTGAAAATCCAAAAAAACAAACATTCCATACATACATTTTTATATCATTTTCCAAACAACATTTTTCATAAAACATATCAAATATCCCATGACATATTCTCATAATCACATCATAGGTCATCCACCTGCATGACATCATTAGTACGCATCATCAATTATTTTTCATCATCATTATAAACACATCATATCAAATCATCTTGCATATCATGTTAGTCATCAAATCATTCAAATGCATACCAAAATCCATAACATATAGAAATAAATGCATATCACATAATCATCTCATAAATGCACATCACATCATCAAAAATCATCGCCACTACATATCATCGCTCATCATAAATGATACAAATGTCCAATGTCCAATGAAACTAAAAAGTCCAAAGAGGGATACATGGGATATGATCAAAATCAGTATACATGCTCCAAAATGATATACATGTGTGAAATACATCACAACATCATAAACTTGCTGGTCAATGCCCTTGATGGAGCTAGTCTGGAAGGAGGTGGCCTGCCACTAGTACCTACATCTGGATCCCATCGAGGCCCAGTAACCCCCATGCTCTGTGTGGCTGTCCGTGACCTACTCCTGGTCCTACTGCGAGACCGTGGGAATGGCTCCCTGCGCTCAGGAGGACACAACTCCTCATATCTGACACGGTAGTACTCTGCCTCCCTCACCATCTCCATTCCCTCAGCAATAGCCTCCCGCAAAGATGCACTCTCTACAGTGCCCATAATCCTCTGAGTGACACCCTCGACCTCCACTACCCTTCATCTCAATGCATCCCTCTCTGTCATCAACTGGGCTATATGTGGGTCTGGGGCAGGCTGAGATACCTATGCCTGTGCCTGTGCCTGAGCCTGCGACTGTGACAGTTGTGCCTGTAGTTGTGCAACCAATCCCTGTGCCTACACCAACTGACTCTACAACTGCACCTATTGTCCCTGCAATATCTACACCTGGGCCTGAAGGGTATCTATTTGTCCCTGCTGCGACAAGGAACCAACCCTGATCACTGTCCTCCACCCAATCCCTATCCTCAGCCTCCACATGATCTGGACACCCCTCAGAATATCTGGCCTCGGCCTCACTGGCACCTGCCCCTCATCCTCGTTGTCATCCCCATCATTCCCATCATACCCATCATAGCTATCCTACTCCTCTCCACTCTCCTCCTCATCTCCCCCAACCGCTGCCTGCTCCCCACCTGTCACATCCTCCTGCCCCCCTACCCCTAGCTGAGGTGCCACCAAAATGGGTGTTGGCTCATCAGGACTGGTAAACTGTGGAAAGGGATGTGTGTGATAATATACTGAGTACTCATCGGACATACCAGCATCAATAATATCTTGCCTGTCATCCCATGCCTCGGGCACTAAAGTTGTATACTCTGTATAAGCTATCTGGTATGAAATACCAGGTCCCCATCCTACCTCATCCTTGCTCTGCGCATAGTGAGCAACTCCCTGAGGCATACCTTGAGTAAATCCAAACTGTCGCTGTACTCGCATGGCCAAAAACCTCTCAATGATGAAAGGGGTCCTCCCTATCAAAAATTGTGGAATACCTACAAATGGCATCTCCAGGTGATCTGTATCCCACGGCTCACAATCTAGGTATGGTTTCCATATCACTACATCAAGATCATCCAGGCACTGTCTCCGGTAATCCATCTTTCCCAACTTGGGCTAGACAAGGAACATAGCATAAGCATACACATAAGGTCTCCCTGGTAGCCTCACTCTGGGACAAGCCGGTCTCATCACCGCCATATGCTCCCACGCCCAGATCTGAAGCAATGTCACGCCGCACGATAAACTAGATGCACCCCTGTATACCACCTGATGAAGGTCATGATATAAGTGAGCCAACATGCAGCTCCCCCGGGCATATCTCTGAGGTTGTCCAAGCATTTGCTCCAAGATCCGCCCCCATCCCATTGATAGCCCCTTTGACCGGTGATCCAGACAAAGGATCCCTCCAATAATCACACCCAAGACTGTCGACAAGGCTGGGTATCCTCTGAAGTCAGCCCATGGTACCCAGTACCCTACTATCTGTGCATCCCCAAACACTCTCTTCAGCGCATATATACCACCGAGCTCCTTGTGATCATAGAACACAAGAGCGCCAACCACTGGAATACCTAATATCCTTTACACATCCTCTGAAGTCACAGTCACCTCACCAGTCAACAAATGAAAGGTGTTGTGCTCTGAATGCCACCTCTCTGCCAGTGCGGTCAGCAATCCCCTGTTGACCCGAATCGACGGCATAGCCAACAAGGGTCTCAATCCACAGGTCTCTATCAATGCCACATCAGTGGGTGTCAACTCAGGTATCCTATCCCACCCTGTCGAGTGCCGCTCCCTAATCTGGAGGTTTTTGAAAACCTCATATTTTTGGTTATCACAACAACAATCAATCAACATCATATCAATGATTCAATCCCAATCAAACAAAATCAATCAGATTCATGTCTATCTATCAAGTGACCCATATTAGTGAACCATATCAAGTGACCCATATCAATGAACCATATCAAGTGACCCATATCAGTGAACCATATCAAGTGACCCATATCAAGTGAACCATATCAAGTGCTCTATCTAAGTGACTCATATCATGAACTCAATGCTAAGTCGATCTATCTGAATATCAAATCAAGCTACTCTATCATCATATTACTATTTGTTTTCTTTTTCAGGAAAGCAAATTTATCAACGATCAAATCATTTTCTTATTTGTACTTCAGTCATGAATACAAATATGTTTGAATCACATTATTTACTATTTTCTTTCTATCACAGAAAACAAATTTATCAAAAGTTATATCAAACATCTACTCTTTGTTTTCTAAAAGAAAAGTTATCAGACAATCCATCAATCATTCTACTCTTTGTTTTTCATTCAAGGAAGACAAAGTTATCAGCTATCTACTCTTTGATTTCTATTTTGGGAAACAAAGTTATCAATTCTTTATCATATTTTCTATTAGATCAACATGATGACAAGACAATTTTTCTATCTATTGACTCAGGAAGCAATATACATCATCATTTTTCTATCACTTTCATCAAAACACACATTCTATTTTTTTTCCTAGATGCACTAATTTGTGGTCCCTATGCGCTAAAACTCATATGCGCTACTATTTTTCCTGGATGCGCTAAAACCCAAATGTGTCGTTCTTTTCCTTGGATGTGCTCAAACAGTTACCATATTCGCAATTTCCCTCTAAGCGCTACAACTCTACCCCTAAGCACCACTTCATTTCCTGGATGCGCGACAACCCTATATGCACTATTGTTTCTCCTAGATGTGCCAAAACCCTAATTTTTTTATGGCATCCTATATGCACTCCTGTTTTTATCAAATGCGCTACACTAGTTTCTACACTAGACATGCTAAATCTATCCTATATGCGCTACTATTTTCATCGAAAGCGCTCTAACATTTCTAAAAGTGCTAAAATAGAAATTAAAAACCTAAAATCTGCGGAAAACAGGAAAAATTTACTTCAAACAGAAAAATTTGAATGCACAAGTGGTTAGATTGACTCACCGGTGGTCCATACGCAGCTAGCCTCTAGTATCGGTGAGATCGCCCGAATCTGTGATGGTGATACGGAATTTCCATGTCGCTAGGTCACTGTCAGAGCTACTGGATTCAAAAAGTCAAAAAGTGCAAATGACTTGTCTTTTTTTACCTTTTTACCTTTTAAAGGTCAACCCAAGGTAAGTTTTGTGACATTTTTTCATCTTTTTATCCAAATTTGACTTTCATTTCAACAAGGGCATCTTTATCCATCAATTATCAGGAGCTAAATCACTACATCCCTCTCATCATTCGTATTTCATCATCAACTCAACATTTTTTTTTATCATCTGTGATTTACCTCCCGAGGGGGCATCATCAGCATCAGTATCAAAAACATATCAGGGGCAAAAAATTTATTTTCTTTGAAGCAATGCATTTCGCACATCACTTCAAAGAGGGGCAAAATGTATGTGCATAAAATTGGTCATGTCTAATTAATCCTGACATTTAATTAAATATTTATTATTTAATTAATTTTTCCAAAGTCTTCTACATGTAATTAAATTTAATTAATTTAATTATATTGTTCATTCATTTTATTCTCCCACCATAATTGAATAAATTTATTTTATTTAATTATTTCACATGTCTACTTGATTAATTAAATAAATACATTTTATTTATTTAAATTAATTATCATCTTTTGAATTTAATTAAATCTTTTGTTTTAATTAAATTTAAATATTTCTTTTCTTCTATTTAAAACTTTCCTCTAATTAATTAAATACTTTATTTAATTAATTTCATACACATGTCATTTCTTCAAATTTAATTAAATATTTTATTTAATTAAAGATCTTCTATTTTCTTCAAATCATAATTGAATATTTCATTTAATTATAAAATCTTCTGATTTCCTCAAAATCTTAATTAAATATTTATTTAATTAAGAAAAATCTACATGCACCCATAAATAAATAATTGAATTTGATAATTCATTATTTATCTTCTCAATATCTTTCCATTATCTTCTAAAAAAGATGATTTTGTTAATCATCTCATCTTATCTCTTCCACGAAAATGGAAAAATCCTGCTTTATTCGTTTTCTTCTATTTTTCTCTCCAATCTCACCCACCTTCGACCATTCGATCTGTTAGGAATTATTACAGCCGTTGATCAACTCAGCCAATCAAAATCCTCGAAAAACTCTATAAATACATGTGCAAATCCAAGCATTGGTTACACATAGACACATAGACATATAGGTACACAGACACGCAGACACAGACACAGACACATACACGCAATTACACTTATGCATTTGCATCTTTAGCATTCTATCAATACTCATATCTTAGCAATAATCTGATCATAGCATAGCTTAATCTTGCATCTTAGTATAGTATGCATTTTAGTTTAAATCTCATTCTCTAGTAGTCCATTTCGTTGAGCTTGGCATACTAAATCTGAGAGCAACTTGAATCAACGAAACGCTGGAGATAGAGATCAATAAAACAACTTTGAAGAAGCTGCACGAAGAGTTTGTTTATTTTTCTTTAAGCTTCTTTGATATAAAGTTTTATTGATTGTGTTTTGAATTCATTATGATAGGCATATTTTCATACACACACTTACTATTTATAGTAAGTCATGTCTTTTGCTCAATTTGGCATTATGTTGAGTTTGAAGTGAACTTACTATTTTTAGTAAGTCTAATTTTTGGCAGTGGCGTTATCAACAGCTTAGCTCGGATCATCATGCTATTTTTGGCAGTCTGATAGAATTAGTTTTGGGCATTGGTTTTAGTTGCTTCATAGGAGTGAGTTTCAACACTTAATCAATTTTATATTTTGAGTTTGTACCCCTATTCCTAGGCGATGACTTAAGTTGTTTTAAAGTTGGGGACACCTCATTAATGCTTTAAATATTTTATTATTGTTTTAATATTTCCTCAAAAGTGGGACTACTTGGGAAAGAATGTGTAAATATTTTTAAATATTTTAAATTGCATTTGAGGTGGATGTCCTTTGGAGAAGTTGAAGAGTTTTCTTGGTTGGAGTTACAGGTTGCTTCAATCGCCCAATTGTGCCTATTTATTGATGCCTTGCTCCTTCATTCATATCTTTTGGAAAATTTTGTAAAGTTATGATGTTGAACTGAGTTCAGACATTGCTATGGAGGTTGTGTGCTTCTTAGCTTTCTACTACCTTTCTTCATGGTTAGTTATCCACCTATTTTGTAATTATTCATTCATGGTCATCCAGCCGCCTATAGGAGTTTGTAACTTTCTTTCTAGTTGCTAACGATCCCCGACACCATATGTTATCACCTCGCCAACATAGGGATCTTGGTGAACATTCTTGGTGAAGAGTTACTTTCTAGTTGGTTATCATTGGAGCAAACGCTAATCAGTGGTTTGGTGTTGGTTTAATTGTGATTAATTTTAAAAAAAAATTAAGGGGAATATTACATTGGCTCAACATCAACAATCCAAACACATTGATAAATGCATGCTCTACATCAAAGAGTTGATTCAAGAGTGGGTCATTGTTTTTTGGTATTATCCTATCTAGCATGTTAGATCAGCCAAGATCAACTTGCAAGATCCAAGAACTTCCACAAACAAGAATTTATGCACAATCAATATTATCATACAAGTTTATAAAATGTACAAGTAAGCCTTACATACAAAACACAAGGATGATGAGGTGAGAAGATAGGATTAAAATTATGACTACCCCTTTAAAGATGTGACACATATGGGCACACTTGGAACAAGTGTGAGGACACATGTAGTGCACTCATGAGGTGAGAAAAAAATTAAAATCCCTATAAGTGATCTTAAGTGTAATGTGAATAAGTTTATTAGGTAAAATCTATTTTACATTAACACCCCCTTAAGTGATACTTAGGGAGAAAGCTAAACACCAATAATGAGTCCTAGAAACTAGACCTGATGAGGTACTCAAGTACAATAAAATTCTCAAAAATAGAGAAAAAGAGAAAACCCTATGGAAAAAACTCCTCTCCATAAAAAGAGAAAAGGAGAAAACCCTATGGTAAAAACTCCACTCCAAAAAAAGAGAAAGAGGACAAATGAACCTCCTTAAAAGTTCTCCATAAAATATAGGAACATGAAGAACTCATGCACATAGAAGTTGTAAACTCAATAAAAGACTAACTAGTTTTTGCTAGAATCAAGAACCCTCAAATGGATGTAGATCATAATAAGAGAGGCACAAAACACTACACAAGTGCCCTCAATTACACTAATCAACTATTTATGCTCAAATGGAACAAAGGTAGATCAATCTATGAATTTAAAAATACACATGGTACTATAACCAAAGAGACACAAAAAACATTGAACAAGTGACCTCAATGACACTATTATATGTGCAAGTGGTTTTCTACATAAGTACTATAAATAGGTAGAAATTTTGACCAATGAATTCAAATAACATAAATGATTGCAAGAATCAAAAACATATTCAAATGATCAAAAGGACCTAATCTCAATGAAGCGTGTGCACATCAAATAGGAAAGCAAATAACATAAACAAATATAATTACTTTACCTCCACCAAAAATTCCTAGTCTTACTCCATTGTATTTTCATAGAATTATGATATTTGAATAGCATGTGGATTGCTCAAATACTTAGCATAACCTTGTTAGCAAAAGTGTTGTAAAAAATGAGTATAGTTTAGATGCAAATCCAAGGAGGGATTGAATGGATAAATGATGGGTGATATTTAGCTTTTAGAAATATCATATCAGTGGTGTTGGATGTGAGACGAGATCAATGGATGAGAGTTGTTGAGAGATCATGAGAAATGTGCACCTGACATGTGGCGGGATGAGGGGATGTGATGAGGAGTTAAGTGAATGCATGAATTAAAGGATTGACTGCATGAGAGATGAAGTGGAAGTGAGTGAGAGTGAATTGAGGTTGTTTTTCAATCAACTCACTAAATTTAGCAATGGTCACTAAATTCAAAGGTGGTCACTAAATTTAGGATTAGAGAAATAAAGATAGTCTAATTGATATTTTTAGGAAGTAAATTTGTAGAGGAATGTACAAAGTCAAGTTACATAAATTAAATAATTTATTTAATTTTGGAGGAATAATTAACTAATTAAATAATTAAAATTATTTAATTACGTGAGATGAGAAAAATGCATGATTTTAATTAAATAACTAAAAATTATTTAATATTGTGGATAGAGGAGAATAATGCATGATTTAATCAAATAGCAAAAATGATTTAATTAAAGTGGTTGAAGGGAAATGATTAATTAATTAAATATTTAATTAAAGTTGATTAGTGAAAATGGTGAAATAATTAAATAATTAAAAATAATTTAATTAAATGGAGGGAAAAGTTTTAGCTTAATAAAAAATACCTAATTAATAGTGATGAAAGGATGATTGGTGAGGGGGCAGGGGGCCTGGCTTGATTGGCTAAAGCATCCTATTGCAGGTAAGAGGTCATTAGGTTCAATCTCCCCTTGTCCCCATGGTATCGAAGGGCATGTTGCACCAGCATCACCGGTCACGTGAAAGTTTTTTACCAAATGCACTACAGTTTATAGGGGGGCTACCTGATTCCTATAGTCTAAACAAAGGATGATTAGTGATGATGACGAGAAATGATGAATTTAGAAGAATGTATTAGACATTTTTAGGTGTCTCCAAGTATCAAAGTCTCACAACTACTAACCAACTAAAAAAGGTAGAAGGCCTCTATTACTCTAATAAAACCAAGGAAGCATTAGCATAACCATGTGATGATAACCCCCATAATGCTAACAAGGGAGAGGTATTGGGAAATCAACTAAAATGTGTCACAATGTAGTGCAAAGGAATGAAGAAGCAACATAAGTTCTAATATGGTATACAAGCAACAAAAAAGAGTGTGCAACAAACAACGCACATATGCATTGATGAGCCATAGAATTGAATAGTTTCCTGCCACAATTTCATGTTTTCTATCTTATTCCTGCTAAGATTTTTAAGACATTACCAAGGCCTTTTATATACCTTTAAGTATTTCAAGTATTTAAATACTATGTATGTGGTATTAATGAATGTATGCATGAATTTTAGATGTCTATAAGTTTAGTAGAAATTTGTGATTAATTATGAATGTGCTTTTAGAAATAAACTAACCCTTGCAGCTCAAAGACCTATCAACAAGTAGCATAAGGATTTCTAACCCCATTGTAAAGGGGTGACAGTTCAATATGATGAAGGAGTCAATCAAGCAAAACATCAGCATGTTTTTGAGAATGAGATAAAGACGACGGTTGGGAGTCATAGACACAGTTATCCATGTGGCATTACATTTGTTGAATGAAATTGGAAGAAGAAGTATATTTTGAATAGGAATGATAGTTATGATGAGGATGCTCTATCTGACACGTTCCTATGTTATAGTAGTTTCTTAAAATATGTGGAATCCTCTATTGATTTATGCACTCTTGCTTCTAGTAGTTAGTTATTTTTATAGCTTTAATGAACTCAAGTCCTCTTCCTATCTTCTAGGAAGATTTGGCATTTATGGATAAGTTTTTTTACAATTTGATAATAAACAGACTCTAACAGGCCCTATTTAGGAAGGTGTCTTGTTGAGAGACCGAAGTAGTTAGAAGATATGTACTAGATCTTTGCAGAAATTAGATTGAATAGCAGTTGCTACATTGTGTCTTGATGTCTAATATACTACAATAAAGAATATTTCTATGGATATATGATTTACTGAGTTAATTAAATATACTATAGCATGCAACACTCAAGCAAGGGCCACTCAAGGTACTACCAACTCCACATAATAGTAGTTAGTTAGATTATGCATTGAAGTTATAAATTTTGATTCTTAGTTTACATTACAATTCATTATTATTTCAAGATTTGCAATTCAATGCTTTATTTTGTATTCAGCTCGATGATTAAGTTAGGACAAATGCATGTTGTAGCATAGGATTAATTAGTTACAGTCTATGGAAGTAATAGGTACCTTTAGCAACTAGTAGTAGCTAGATTACTTACTTTGTTTTCTTTAAGTAAAAGTTATTTTCAATTATTCTTTTAATACCTATACTCAATTGATTAAGATAGGATTCTTGAATGTATACACAATGCCAGCATCATCTTAAGTCTATGATTCCCTAATTGACAATTAGATGAAGCCCCCTTTTTAATGATGAACTACTTAGATATGAAGGATCTTCAGGTCCACTAAGTTGTGTATGATTAGTTACACCAATTAATTATGTATTAGGGGAAATCTCTACATGCATGAGGATAGAATGTGAAATTCTTTGTTATTGCAAAGGGATAGCCACCAAATAAAGTTGCGATGAAAAATAACAAGGCATGTGTACAACCCCCCATGGAACTTAATAGGTACACTAGTGTGAGTATAGAAGACATGATATGATGTGCAATAATCTCTCAAAACAAAAAAATATAATAGTAGCACTTTATTTCATTATGTTTATAAAAATGAAAATACATGTTATGAATTCTTACAATGTCAAAAAAATGCCACATGCTAGAAATAAAATTATACTATAAAATGAGAGGAATATGATGGAAACAATATGAAGTATGCACAAAATACACTTTCAAAAAAAATTGAACCCAAAAACGAGCCTTTATATGAAGAAGATATGGCCCATCAAAGTTCCCAAAATGAGAATTATACAATAAGATGTCGAATAATTTTTTTTTAAATAAATAGAAGTCCAAATTGAAAATCATTTACACCATCATGGTAAGTATGAAATTTTTCCCAAGTTAAAAAACTTGAAAAAATTCCTATGTATTAGCAAGTTAGGGACCTCTAAAGTTGCCCTTCAAAATCGAAATTACAAGTGAGGGGATCTATCCCCCTAGTGGTTGCTAGATGGCTTTTCCAATAGAGATGGTTGGGTGGATATGCGAGTAGAGGTGGGGCAATTTATTTTATTACAAAAATAACATTTTTAAAAAATTAATTTTTTACATAAAAATAAATAAAGGGGCCACCACCCATATAAAGGTGGGGTTGCATATGGCATTTGGGGCAAAGCCTCTTACCATCCCATTTAAATGGAGGTCTAAGCATGAGGTTGTCCACCCCATGTACCCTACACTACCCCATGTATTTGTCTAGTATAATATATTTTCAATGCTAGGTTGCACTATACAAATATCCTCAAAAAACACATTATTATTATTCAACCAAAAAACATAATTAAAAAACTATGCTAGCAAAGGGTTAATGCCTACCTACATACAAATGTATATGTTGCATGCCACAAATCCACTAGGAAATTAAAGAACTCCTTGCAATTGTTGCATAAACAATCTACCTATCAAATTAAAAAATAACTATTAGATAAAAGACAAAGCCAAAGCATGACTTGCATAGTGATAGGTCATATGGTGGTACGGTCATATGGATCTATACAGACGCCATTGGAGCCCCTCCCAAAAATACCATTTTTTTCCAAACATATAGTGCCTTTTATGAAAAAAAAGGTTTTGGGTCTTCTAAGCACAACCATGAGGTCAACTTTTCTCTAGGATGCACCATGTGAAAGTAAGTGTCAAGTGTCCAAAACCTTACAAATTCAAGACAATTTGGAAAGGGATTTACAAACTTACTTTGATACCATGTTGGAGTAGCCAAGATCAACTTGCAAGATCCAAGAACTTCCACAAACAAAAACCTGTACACAAACAATATTACCATACAAGTTTATAAAATATACAAAGAATTCTTGCATATAAAGGTGACAACATGAGGAGATGACAAAGTAGAACTAAAATTTTGACATGTGGGAAAACTTGGGACAAGTGTGAGGACACATGTAGTACACTCATAAAGCAAGACAAAAAAACTAAAAAGCCTCTAAGTGAGCTTAATTATATTTTGAATAGATCTACAAAATAAAAGTAAATTAGATAGTTAAAACCTTTTTCACATCAACATAATTGAGAAAATTGTAGATATCTTCACCAAACCCTTCATAGAGAGTAAGTTTCATCATTTACGAGACCTCTTGGGGGTGCAAGACATTTCTTTAAAGGGGTCACTTGACCTTCTCTCTTCATTCTCTCTTATGGGGGACTTTTTCCTCACATGATATTTTGTCATTCTCCTCTATAAAAAACATTTTTCATCTTGTTTCTCTCTTTTGGAGAGGATTTTTCCTATGGGATTTCCCATTTTCTCCATTTGTCAAAGATTCATTTGTACATCAATACCTCATTAGGCCTTATATTCAAGACCTATATTTGCATGTTTGAACTATTCTCCCTAAGTTACACATAAGGGGATTTTTTGGTGTGAAAAGGGTTATTTCCCTAACTAGTTCCACTATTGAGTCATTTTCATATCTTATCACTTAATTTTACTTAGGTAATTTTATGGCATCCTCATGTTATGTATCATAACATAAGATTAAGACACTTTTTTGTAATATTATGATGTCCTATGTCTCACCTTAGTCTACATAACCAAGGTTTTTTCATTCATGTATACACATTGTTTATAGGTTATTTACTTTATTTGATAGGATTATAATTTATTCTTTTCATATTGATCTTTTGAGTTTTGTGTGCTTTCCATTAGGCCTCTAGATCATGGGTGGCTATCTTCGTAACCAAATATTACACTATTTTTTCCCTAACCAAATTCTAAGGACCTAGTTAAGATTTATTATTTTCTTTTGATTTGTCTAAGTTCAAAGGATTGTGAGCTACGATTCAAAATTTATGATCAAAATAATAAAAAAGCTATCTATTAACCATTGATATCAACTAAATGCCTTTACTTCTTTTAACTTCTAGATTTCTAACTTTTATCATATAATCTATCACAACTATAAATTGTGTTAATTATATCATATTATTATCATGTTCATTAAACTTAATTTTAATAAAATAATTAAAAAACTAATACAAATAAAAATATATATAAAATAACCTATAGTAATAATGAAATGGTTAAAATACCTCAAGAATGAATATGTCACTCAAAACTATACAACCAAAATAATCTTGAGGTTATTGGTCCTTTTGCTTTTGATCATTTCCCACCCTCTTTAAAGAGAAAGACAATGTGAGTCATGCCTTGTAGTATCTAAGTACATTTTTCCTTACCTCTAGCTCTAGTATTCAGTGGAAAAGGACTCAATGGTTCTGTCAATCTTTATTGCCAAAACTCTCTTGGATTGATTCTTTTGGTTGGAAATGGATTGACCATGGAAAAAAAATATTCCCATTGCTTTATGATCCTCCTTTGTAGGTCCTTGGCAATCTATTTTTACTCACATTGATAATTAACTACAATTTTGGATTGCCAAGCATCTCTCTAGTTGGGAAATTCTAGATTTGTTCTAAAGTGCTTGCATCCACCCATGTCTATTATTCTTCCTATTGGGCTCCCTTGAAAGCCTTTTTATAAAAATCTAGAGATACTTAAGGACTTTCTTTGAGCCTTCTCGAAGCAAGGTGAATGATTTCATCAAGTTGCCTAGGAATTCACATGACATAAATTAAGATGTTACAACTTTTCATAAAAAAAACTTCTTCCACAATGATGGTTTATTTTTATCGTTTAAAAACAGTATATTAAATGAATTGTTATACAATAAATTAGTAATTATATGATAGAGACTTGTAAGACAAGACATCCCCCAATTAATTAAAAAATAAAAATTAATTTAGTTCAAGTATTGTCACATATAAAGACATTAAAATTATAAACAGGTATTATCTCTAAAATAGTTTTTTAATAGGTTACATACTACATCATCTAGAAGATTGGAGTTCTTCACAATCGATGCATTAAGGATATGCTTCAAACTTTTGCTCTTAATATATTTTCTTTTAAATCAAATACTTGGAATTGATTCTAAGATAGAAATATTATATTATATCATAATAATTAAACTTGATCAATTAAGTCTCTATCAAATTAAAAAGAAACATGTACAATCAAATTTTACATAATAGTTAAAATCTCAATTTCTAAATTAATCAAATGAAAAAATGTTATTTTTATGTATTTTTAAATATTAAACAATTCAATAATCAAAAGTAATTTTCTATCAATTAAAAAAATTACTTACCAATATTAAATTATAGATACAATCTAAAATTATCATAAAAAAAAATAATGTTCAAATAGAACAACCATTTCAAATTAATACCAAATTTTCAAAATACCACAAAACATTAAAAACTAATTTACAACCAAAAAAAATTAACAAACATTAAAAAGATAAAGTATGACAAAATAAAAAATCAATTGTACAAGAACCAAAAACCATTGTAAAGTTAAATAAGACAAAACAAAAAGATGGTTGGAAGAGAGGAAGATATAAAACAAAAAGAGAGGATATAAAACAAAAGGATAGCTAGAAGAGATGAAGATATAAAACAAAAAGATGGTTGGAAGAAGGAAGATATAAGGATCAGAAATTTGGTGATGTCTTTGCATCTATAGATGTGTTGAACATATCATTGAAAAACAACTTAAACAAACAATGTATTGTGATCAATGCCAAATGTGAACGTACTCACAATATATATTTTTTTCTTTAAAACACTTTTTTATCCCCATCTTTTACCCAATTGAAACTCATTTTTTATATACAGTCCAAAGTAGCATATTTCCAATTCCTATGAAGACAAACAATATTATTTGCAAGTGAGGATAGCAGATTTCATTCCCTTCACTACTTTTATTAGTTAAATCTTTAGCAATCACTCAAATGCTAATCGACCCACCTTTGAAATCTCAAAATGAAATTTATATCCTCCTTGCTTTCGTGTAGATCCACTGCTCAGGTAGTTATTATCCACTGCTAATGTACAACTGATATGTGCTTTGTCAACCTCAATAGGGGAGAGGGTCCTATAGTGGAGCGGGGTCCAATAGTGGGGATAGAAGTAGTCCTTAGTGGGTCCCATAGTGAAACACCTTAATATCCAATTGCAATACACTTTTTATCCATAAAATACACAAATTGACAAATCATGTGATGCCACATCAGGGCACCAATAAAACATGACTTAGTGCACCACTATTAGTCTCACTTTTTTTTTGGGCATTTTTTGGATACCTAAACAAAAAGCATATCGATGTGGCATCATATTCATGATGTGGCCCTAAAACGAAATATAGAAGCATGTGAGTTGTCAAATAAACTATTGTACAAAATTGGGAGTGATTTGAAATTTCCACGTAAGATTTTGAGAAAGGCGAAGTTAGTGTGCTCCACTATGGGCCCCTCTCCCCTAGTTATCTCATTTATGAATCTTCTTAGTGAAAAGCTCTTTTATACAACTTCACCTTTTATGAAAAGAAAGAGTCAACAATTGTTTTCCATTTCTAAAAATAAGATCAAAGATAAAATGCAAACTTTGACCTTAATATTTTGAGACTAGACAAAAGATCCAATTTATCGTCTATCCTTCCATCTATTTTTATTTGTGGTATTTTTAAGTAAAATCAAAGGGCTAATTTTGCCCTCTTTAATGTACATGATAACTTCATATTATATATATATATATAAAATAAATTATTACAAATATATAAAAGAAATTTATTTTTGAATAATAATCTCGAATTTATCTAATCTACGTAAACACTTCAAATAACACTTCAAAAATTACCTTATAATATATAAATATTTGAATATAATAAATTAATCTTATATATCATGAAAAACCGTATTCCCAAACAAATCCTCTTCGGAAAAAATCAATATCTCATATTTCAAACTTATTTTATATTCAAATGAACTTAAAATTTAAAGTAGACAATCATTATCATTACCTTGAAGCGGGGTTTAAATCTTAACTTGAACTCTAATGTAACAGTCACAAATGCTGCATTTTATAATTTCCTATCTAAATAATACCTGTGAGCTTTTCATTCCAATTCCAAAAAAATCTGCTACTTTTCTAAAATATGATAGCCTTCTAAAACAATTTTTGAGTCAATTCAATAATGCCACAATGTAATAAAGAGGAAGTTAGAAAAGGAAAGGAAAATGCTTTCTAAGGTCTGTAACATTTAGCACCTACTTTAGTCGGCAATGTCTACCAAACATGTTTGGTGCACTTTCTACCAAAATAATCAGTAATTTGAATTCAAAAGTATTGTGTATTGGATTGGATGTAACAAGTTGGTATACACATGATTATTGCATCCATTCATATAAAATTCAACATTGAGAGTTGACACTCACAATTACTCAATAATCTCATTATTTTGATAAGATATTGAGAATTACATATAGTCAGTCATATCTCTAATTCAATAATTCATTATTAATTTTCGTGATGTATAAAGGTGAAAATCTAACGTTTCCTCTTCGAAAAAGATGTATGAAGAATTGTTTTAATTGAAGAATTTTATATCAAATCTACATAGTTGTTGTACCTATCCAATATGAGAGCACGAGTCTTAAATTGAAACTTCTTTTATTGAGAGCCATAGATTGAGGCATATCCATTCCACCAAAGTCATCTAAAACAAGATCATGACCTCATTTCTTATGGTACTGCTTTGATATGATTAGAATTGACATGGTTCTATCATGTTCTCGAGAAAATTGACAGCTTGATATTACAGATAAATAGAGTAGAAATAGAATTGTTTAATTTACCAATTAGATAGGCGATGTTTTGATGCAGAGAATCATTGAAGAAATAAAGCAATCACAAATCAAAAACATTTACTTATTTCGTTAATTTGTAGATTTGATTCATCAGTCACTTGTAGAGAATTTCAGTATAGTTTACCGTATTTCACAATTAAGCCTTTGTAGTTTTGGTAAAACATAATCATATTGAGGATAATTGAATGTATTAAGAGACTTATTTGGTTTTGTAAACTTGTATCAAACTGACAGACTGTCACAGTTGTAGCATTGCTTTTGGTGTTAGATAATTTGGAGTTTGCGACAGTCAAGGAAGACATAGGAGAAATTGTTGTATTCAGAGGAGTAACACTGGGTACTGCACAAATTTATTTTCTACTTTTTGGCTTGATTCGAGAAATTAGCTCTCATTAGCCAGCTACATAATTCAAGGAGTTTTTAGCTTTGTGTCACCTTGTGGTCAATGTGGATCATTAAGTGAATTAGAGAACGGTATATATTAAGTTTTGCAATCATTGAAAAAGATTTTAAGACAAGATAGGAGACATTGGAGCTAGGGTGTAGATCTGAGCTTCGTTATGAGGAGAGTTCAAGGTTAGAAGTATTAGATTTAGTAACTATAATGGGGCTACAGTTTGTTATATAAGTCAATGTGTTATATTATAATTTGTTTCGGGGTTGGGTTTTTTCTTTTTGAGGTTTTTCTTAAGATACGTTTTGTGTTATTTGATTGTTGTTTCTTTTTTGGGTGTGATTATTATTTTAGGTTGTATGATCAAATGGCCATTCATTGGACCCTACAATCAATTTTTTATTATGTGGTATCAAAGATAAATGTTTGAATCTTAAAGAGACTAAGCGGGTGTTTCGTGGATTCTATTTGCAAAAAAATTGTCAAACTAGGGAGACCTACAATAAACTTGTCAACAAACTATCAATTAAGAGGAAATCGCAAGGGGTGACTGTTGTTGGATCACAAACCAAAAGTAATTTGACACAAATATGAAAGAATGGCATCGTGAAAAGTATAGGGAGTTGTCAACATTGCTTGGAAGCTAGATGAGATGTTGAAAGTGATAAGAGAAAATAGGGTTAGACTAGAAGCCTTGGAGGAAGATAGAAAAAGGGTATGAAGTACAAGGTGATGACAATGAGAGTGATGTGGAGGATGTTAGAGAGGATGTGCAAGATCTTGAAGATTGAGAAGAAGAATCAAAGCAAGTGAAGATGTTGAAAGCTATTTTCAAAACTAGCAAACAACCTAGAATGGAGGTTCTAAACTACTATGGTAACTTGAATTCAAAAAAACTAATTGGATAAATGAGCTAGATGAGTACTTTGAGTATGAAGAGATGAGGACCCTGAAATGGTTAGTTTTGCAAAGACTAAGGTGCAAGGACATTTTATTGTTTGTTTGAAGGAAGTAGAACTAGAAAGAAATGGGAAAGGAAAAGAGAGGAAAACAAAGTGGGAGGGGATGACTGCAAAATTAAAAAATAATTCATACTAATAACTTATGAGCTGGAACTACTAAAGAAATTGGAGAGTTTGAAGCAATGTGACAAAATCATTAAGGATTGTGCAAAAGACTTTCACAAACATATCATTAGGATAGGGTATAGTGAGGTAGGCAAGGAGGTCACAAGATACATTAATGGATTAAGGGAAAGCATTCAAGAAGAACTAAGCCTAGTCAGATTAACCACCGTAGAGGAAGAATACCAATTTGTGATCAAGTACGAAGATAAATTAAATAATTAGAAGGGAAAGAGGAGAGATCCTAAAAGGAAAGGTCGTGGTGTGGTGATGGGAGGCCCCACTAGGAGGATGAGAGAGATGATAATTTCTACCATAAAGGTAGTGGAGCATACTACAATGAAGAAAATTTGTGACACTAATCACAAGGGTTAAGGAGATAACAACCACTACCAAAAAGACAAAGGAGAGGGATACTGCAAAGATGGAACCAAAGGGGAAGAGAGAGGCATCAAAGGGATGAGAAAAGACTCTTCAAAGTAACATGCTTCAAGTGTAGAGAATATAGAGCATTTGAAATCTTCCAAGATCAAGGAAGGTGGCCAAAAATGAATGTTAGAACTATGTTTCTAGGCAGGAAGAACCCCACTAATCATATGACCCAGATAATGAACCTAAACATAGGGAATCATTGATGTTGAGATGGGCCTCGGTGAATGTTCTTGAGGGAGAAGAAATACAGAGAAATAATGTGTTTAGAACAATATGCAAGGTAGGAGAGAAGTGTTCCAAAGTAATTATCGATAGCGGAAGTACAAACAACTTGGTATTAGAAGAAATGGTTGAAAATTTGAACTTGAAGAGGCAAAGGCGCCTAAAGCCTTGCACAATTGCTTGGTTGAAAAAATAACATAAGGTGATGGTTAGTGAACAATGTTGGGTAAGATTTAAGGTAGGAAATTACCATGATGAATTATTGTGTGCTATAATTCCTATGGATGTATGTCATCTACTTTTGGGGGGGCCTTGGTAGTTTGACTGATAAACTATTACATGATGGAAAGAAAATACATATACTATAACTAAGAATGATTGTAGGCATAGACTACTACTACTAAAAGATAAAGAAAACCAAGTTTGTAACAATACCAAAAAATGCTTGGTGGTTGGAAGGAAGCTTTAGGATGGACTAAGGCTTAAGAATATTTATTTTGCACTAATTTCCAAAGCATTCAAAACCATAAACAAAGGGAGTACCACCATAAGTAGGGAAGAAGCACCACAAGGTCTCATAATTACTAAAAGAATACAAGAATATCATATCTAACAATATGCTAAAAGGTTGCCACTAATAAGAAGCATCAATCACCACATGGATCTAATTCTAAGAGCTAGCGTGTCAAATAAAGCATCACATGGAATGATTATAGTGTAAAATGAGGAGTTAAATAAGAAAGTATATGAGTTACTAAGGAACGATTTGATTTGAGAAAGTTTAATGAGTCCATTGTAGTACCTATGATACTGAAGTACCTAAGGACAATGAGTGGAGAATGGGTATTGATTCCAAGTCGATGAATAAAATAATTGTAAGACACATATTTCCATTTCCAAGGATAGATGTGATGCAAATAAAATAACTACTCTTGATTCACTTGACAACTTTCATAAACTGATTCATTTCAAACAATGATTAAATGCATTCTAGATCACATTGGAAACATTGTTGTAAAGGCCTGGAGGGAATTCAAAAAAGAGAAAAGTATCAAAAATTGAGAGCCTTGGTATGTGCAGACCTTCAACAACATATTTCATTGATTCCCAATCCAACTATACCCAAACTATGCATAGATTTGTTCAAACATCAAGCAAACTAGGGCTTCATGACTGTTCTTATGAAAATGAACGCACATAGGTTAGTATAACTTTCACATACAATTTTTTGGTGCAATTTCATTTAATGGGTATCTGGATAATGACCTTAAGAATATTTTCATCAAGTTCCATAATTTTCTATGGTTAAAATAAAAGTTATGAATTTATTACCCTTGCTGGAAACCCTAGGTCTAAAAATGGACTGTCAAAACCATTTTGATCATAACTTGCTCAAATTAACTCCAAATGAGACCAAACCAAAAGAATAACAACCATAGAACAGATACCTAAATCCTCCAATTACTTCTCCATCCATAACAGGTCATACAAGTCCGTACAATTTACTATTCTAACTGAAAATTCTGAAAATTCTGAAAATTCACTTTTTATGGCACTGTTTTTGCTATAACTTTTACAAAACGTAATAAAAATTCACCAAATCAAAATAATTTGAAATATAAAAACATTTTACAACTTTCCCAATCACTTTCATGGTTGTACTAAACCGTACATGTTTGTACAATGGAGAATACAATCTGTTACACATAGAAAATGTAAAGGAAAACGTGCAAAATTGAAGTATTTTCATTCCAAAACATTCTCCAACCTTCTCCAACCTTGGTGCTCATGTGTACATGTCATATTTATGTCATTACATTCATTCTCATTGTTCAAAACTGATCCCTAACTTCCCAAACCAAAAATGCAACTTTTTGACAACTTTGACATGACAATTTTTGCAACTTTTACAACTTTTTGCTCCTAATCACCAAAATGACTCAAAAAGATCCCAAATGGCCTAGAATGGTCCAAATTGACCTTATTGACACAAAACAAACCCAAAAAACCCAAAATTCAAAGTTTCACAAAATGACAACAAAGTGCATCAAAGGATGCCCCTGCATCAAGATGATATCATGGATTGCTTAAGTGGAGCAAGCTACTGAACACCAAAATTAAATTAAGGAGTGGCTTCCACCAGATCAAGATAAGAGAAGCAGATGAATGAAAAACAACCTTCAATACCACTGAGGGTTTTTATAAATGGGTGGTTATTCCCTTTGGACTAACAAATGTGTCAAGCATGTTTATGTAACTAATGAATGAGGTGTTAAGGAAATTCTTAGATAAATTTGTAATAGTCTGTTTGAACGATACCCTAATTTTTAGCAAAACCAAAAAAGAACATCTAAAGCACATCGAATTTTTATTACAAAGACTAATGGAAGAAAATTTTCTAATCAATTTAAAAAGTGTAGTTTCATGAAAGAAGGACTAATGTACTTGGAATAATTAAATCTTTGAAAAAGGCTTAAAGATGGATTTGAAGAAATTCAAAGCCATTGTGGAGTGGCCCATATTTGCAAATATTGGGAAAGTAAGATCCTTTCGCAAGTTAGCCAATTTCTACTATAAATTCATCCAAAAAAATTAGTAATATTTGTACATTGCTAACAAAGACCATGAGAGAAGATAGAAAGGAATTCAAGTGGACTTCAAGGATGGATAAGCATTTTAAATTTTTGAAGAAGAAATTCATAGAGCAACCAGTGTTGGCCTTGGAAAATTTTAGCAAGATATTAAGTGGACTATGATGCAAGTGGAAATGCAATTGGGCTAGTGTTAAGCCAAAGAAGACCAATACCTTCAATGAAAAAATGATTGATGCCAAGAAGTGATATTCAGTCTATAACAAGGAATTTTATACCATAATATAAATGCTCAAAAAATGGAGGCATTTCGTGTTACCTAACAAATTTATGGTGCAAATGGATCATTAGGCACTATAGTGCTTGAGTAATAAAACTAAACCAAATCAAAGACATATGGGGTGGGTAGAGTCATGTAAAGTTATACACTTGTGCTAAAACACTGAAGCAATAAGTCTAATAAGGTTTTTGATGCATCTAGTAGAAGACAATATATGCTAACAAAATTGAGGATTGAAGTTTTTGGATTTGAGGAGAAAAATATTTGTATGAGATTGATCCCAACTTTGTGGAAGTATGGAAGGAATGCATGGATCCAATAAGCATGGATAAAAGTAAGTGGCTAGATTACTTGATTCAAGATGATATGTTATGCAAAGAAAACCAATTATGTACATACTAAGCTCCATGAGAGAATTTGATTAAAGAGAAACATTGTGAAGGTCGAGCTAGACATTTTGGGATAGATAAGAAAATTGTATTAGTCAATGAAAACTATTTTTGGCTACAAATACACAAGGATGTTTGAAAATCCATCCAAGGTCTCAAGACTTTCCAATTATCCAAAGGATACAATTAGAATGTTGGAGTATATCAACCCCTACCAATGTCATAGAAGTCGACGGAAGACATAAGCATGGACTTTGTATTAGGATTGTTGAGGATGAAAAAAGGAAACGATTCAATCGGGGTAGTTGTAGATAGATTTTCCACTATGACGCACTCCATTCCATCTAAGAAAAGTGATGATGCAATACAAATAATAGACTTATTTTTCAAGGAAGTAAGATTATGAGATTTACCAGAAAATAGTCAAATAATTTTAGAGAACCTTACGGAAAAAGATGAAAGCATAATTAAAGTTCAACTTACCTGATACCATCCATAAACTAATGGAAAAATGGAAGTAGTAAATAGGAGCTTGGGAAACTTATTAAGATGCTTGGTTGGAGAGAAAGCAAGGAATTGGAACATGATTTTACCATAGGAAAATTTTGTATGTAATAATTGAATGAATATGAGCATCAAAAGAACACCGTTTCATATTATAAATGGTACCACACAAATAATATATTGGAAATAAAAGATATCAATAAGGAATACAAGAAAAGGGTGGAGGCAAAAGATTTTGTTGAACACATGAAAGTATATGAGGAAGTGAGAATGTGGAAAAAACCAAGAGGAATGCATTTTTTTGTGGGAGATGAAGTGATTGTATACCAAAGAAAGAAGAGGTTTGTGCACGACATATAACAACACAAAAATTAGAAAATTTGGTCATTTCATAATCATAAAGAAGTTTGATTCAAGAAATGCCTATTGACAAGTTGTCGTTAGGTCCTAAAATGCATCAATTGTATCATTCGGGCAGTGTTCAAAGGCTATATGCAATAGAAGACATCCTGACTATCTCATATTTTCTAAATGATTGAAACAACAGAAATGAGACTTTAAACTAAGAGGCCACTAAACTAGAAAGCATGAAATCATTTACCTAGAAAGCTTGAAATAACTAAACTAGAAAGTAGGATATTATTAATCTAAAAATTATAACGATTAAACTAGAAAGCATGGAGATAATTAAGCTAAGAGGTGTGTAAATTGTTGAAGAGGAAATGCTTGTAAAGAAACTATGAAACATCTAACTAAAAATGGATAACAAACTTAATAATTAATAGAAAACAACTTAACAACTTGAAACTAACAAATGAAAGTAGGTACTTTGGAACTTCAAACGGTAGAACTTAAAGATTACAAACTCAACTACAACCTGTAGGATTTACTTAAGAGAATTCGACACATGGAATAAACTTCACAGTTATCATTTACAGAACGAAAGAATAGAATTAAAAATAGAATAATTATCTATCTACTCTACAGTCCCTCGAGTGGCTAGCTCTCGAGTGCTCCTACGTTTAGCTCAAATCACATACACTTTGTAATGCCAAGACTAGTCCATGAAAAATGATTTCATTCACAATACTAACAACTCAGAATGAGATGGGAAAAACTTGCTTTATTCATATTGAAATTATATCTTAGAAACATAGCTTAATAATGCATTATGACAGCATAAAAATATCTCTCTGTATATTTCTTCTAATGATTACATATTTATATAAAAACAGCTAACAAAATCCTATATTTTAGATTGTAAAGATTACCACTGAAAAAGTATTTAACTAAATTTAACAAACCAATAGACTTAAAGTCCACTACATAAAGCATTAAAGGGCTTGAGATGATTCATAAAGTCTTTAAATTGAAAATAACAGAAAACTTCTAGAACTCAGTCCACCATGCATTCCCCTAAAGTTCTAGCGCCTATTTTTCTGGAGCTTGTCTTTAATCGTGTTGAGGTCTGCATTGAATCCATTTGGCTGGCATGATGACCAATTTCTCTTATTAACCTATACAATACTTAGAAACTATACCATTATGTCAGCACGGGTTAGCTTATTTCAATTAATTTCAAGAAATAAAGTTTATAAAAAAAATTCACAGAAAGCAAGCAGTTATTAATCCTAAAGACAATTAATTGGCAAGGTAAAGGCAATTGGAAGATGTGAGGTAAGGTATTTAGTTCATTATATTGATGAGGTTATTTTTACCTCATCACCTATGAAGTGGAATTATCAAAGGACCTTGATATATCATTGATATTCAATTTCACAGATCTATACAAGTAACATGGCAAATCTAGAGGGGAGTAACAGGGAGGGGAAAAACCATATATCACCACAACCAAAAGATGAGATCGAGGAAATATTAGACAACAAAGTTGGGAAGAGTATCGAAAATAAGTAATATGAGGAATATTTGGTGAAATGGAGTGGCCTTAGCTAATTGCATCAACTTAACTCTTAGTGGGTTGTCATCTATTGTTTCAGGAATAAGTGGGTTGTCATATTACATAGATAGTAGCGATTAAAGATAAAGTGTTTGATAATAAGGGGTGTGTGGGGTCTAGCCTTGGTGATTACTTAGATCAAATGATACCATTCTAAAAAAACCACTTGATAGAGCTATAGTTGATGCACTATAAAACATTTCATTCACCTTCGACATATGCGATGCTCTATAATGAGGGAGAAATGAAGATGAATAAAATTGGATTTCCAAGGTTGACTAGGGTTCCCTCTAGTTGTTGAAAAGTGAGGGGCTTAATTTTCAATCTACCTACAATGCCTAATGTAGGAGCATACTTGGGGGAAACTAAGCAATCCCACATCATTATCATTTACTTAGTTTGATTGCATATTTGATTCACCAATTAGTTGTAGAGGATTTCACCACATTTTTCCGCATTTCACAATTAAGATCCTTATAGTTTTAGTGGAACATTCAATATGGTATTAGGTCATATCCACATTTGAGGACACTTGGATTCATTATGAGACTTATTAGGTTTTTTCAACCTATACCAAATTGGACTAATTGTTGAAAAATTGCTTTTGGCACCAAAAAAATAGAGTTTGCAACAATCAAAGCTAGCATAGGAGGAATTAGTGGATCTAGAAGAGTAATTAGGCACCACATAAAAAAAAATTGTTGTTTTGGATTGGTTCAAAAATTTAGCTCTCACTAACCAACTACAAGATTCAAGGAGTGATTAGCTTTATGTCACCTTGCAATGGGCATGAATCATTAAGTTGGAGAATGGTATATATAAAGTTCTATGATCATTGAAAAAGATAAAAGGAGAAGTTAGAAGATGTTGGAGCTATGTTGGAGGTTTGAGCATGGTTATGAGGAGAATGGATTGAAGGAGAGTTCAAAGTTAGAAATATTAGATCTAGTAACTATCACGAGGCTGTGTTTTTCCCTCTTTGGAGGGTTTTCCCAAGATATGTCTCATGTCATTTGGTTCTGGTTCCTAGTTTGTGTGGGTCTATTGCTATTTTTTATTCATTACACGGCCAAACAATCATTCACCCTCCTATTGTGATTGCATTATCTTTGTAAATTAAAGGTTTAGATTGCAAGAAGTATCTATGGAAGATATGTCGATAGAACATGGAGATGGGGTGATGCTACTACAAGGAGGTATATCTTATTGTTGTTTGTAGGGCATCATTGCTTGTAGGCATCTAATTATGCTAGGCCTTATCAAATTCATATCAGGTGAACAAGCCCTCTGAAACAATTAACGCTTAAAGGTGACACTCAAAGAGGATTTTTTTGCCAACATAACACTATATCGCCCAAATGCAAAATTTCATCTATGGCTACTCAAGATTTTCTTGCTTGACTAGTTTTTAGGGATAATGGTGTTAAATATAAATAAAGTGGTAGGATGAAAATTGCAAGCAATAGAGATTAAAGGAGTATCTTTGGCATCTTAACCCTCTTAGGAGGAAATTCTAAATGTGATGGGAGACTTGGAGAGAAATTTGGGTCTTACGAGCTTATTGGAACAATGTATGCAAAATCTAGTTAGGGTCGCATGTTCACTACAAAGGATGCTTGGAGGTTGGTGACTACACAATCCTTTTTTTCTAGAGTTTATTGCTCCAACAACATTGTGAAATATGTTATTGAGTTTAGTTTTCAATGCTCACAAGGACACAGAGGGGGCAGTCTAGTAATGATAATGCTCCATCAATGGAGGAACCAATATATACTAGCTAGGATCAACATGGTGATAGGGAGTGTTTGGGTGTAATTTAGTGCTTTGCATCTATGGATTTTTCTTTTCTTTTCTAAGGTGATGAGATAGTAGTTTAGGGCACTAGTTGTAGCTGACCAAGATAGTTTATTCTTTTATGCTTGCTTTTAGTGGTATGCTAAGTAGCTTTAGGTGGATTTTTTTTTCAAAGCTCTAAAATAATTTCACTTTGTAATACTTACTTTCAAGGGCAAGGATCCTTATAGAACTTGCATTACTTTATCTTTAAAAAAAAAGATAACCCATTATAAATCTATCATTTAACCATTCTATGTGTAATAAAAAAATGAGATTAATGATTGTTCCATTCAAGTTTATCAATGTATGCTAGTTATTTCTACTCTTTTATTTTCAATTCAATATTTAAATGTTTAGTGATTTCTTTATTACTTTTTAGTCCAAGAATTATTCTCATTTTCACACCATCAAATCATAAATGGAACATCTACCCACACATTAATGTAAAACAAAATTTGTTGGTGTAAATAGGTGTTTTACCTATCTAGTCTTTACTAGCTCTTATTTACATGTTAAGTCCACTTACATCCTAGAAGGGAATCTTTCTAGATAGTGTTTTGATTCGAGGTGAAAAATAGAACCCTTTACATCAAAAATTAGTTGATAACAAAGGAAAACAACATTAAGCAACAATCAACCCAACGACAACCGAACAACAGCCAAAAAATAGCCAAAAGGAAGGCAACCAACTAGCAACACTACAGATTGTTCAGAGTTTCCATAGCTTCCATTTCATGAGCATCCAACCTCTACTCATTATCCATTGTATCAAACACCTCAATACCTAAGGTCCCAGCCTGAGCTTTCATTATATTTATGGTTCTAGCTCTCGGCCCACCCATATTCACCTCAGCACTCAAAACACTAGCTTTCACAACACCTTTCTCAGCAACACCCTCCACATCCATCAGCTTACCCCTAGCAGCATTAACATCAACAGACACAGTCTCCTTTCTCTTCTTAGCAACAGTCAGAGGGGAAGTCACCTCGGTAGAATCTGAAATAACCAAAACCTTAGAGGCATCACCTCCCTTCAACACAAAATTCCACAACTTATCAACTTTATCCTCAAGGGATAACATTC
>VDFB02174348.1:138263-235170 GCA_007258455.2 Sequoia sempervirens
AAGAAAATAATAATTACTTGTTTGATGATTTGATCAACTTTTGATCCTAAAAATTCTCAACTTGTTTCCTTGCTAGGTCAATGTTTAGTTGGGTGAAATGGGCTAGTAAGAGCTAAAAATGAAAAAAAAATGATATTTTTGACTTAAAACTCTAGCAGGGCACATTTTACTGCAGATTAAGACTCTAGCTGGGCGCATTTTACTGCAGATTAAGAGTTCAAGCTTAGGACTCAAGAGTCTGAGCCTGAGACTTGGCAAGTTTTTGACCGAGACTCAGTGGAGTACTCGACAAGACTTGTGGAGACGTGGTGACTTGGCTTGCCATCCTGGTTGACTCATCTTGGCCACCCAAAAGACTCACTAGTTTGGCAAGTTTTGCCGAGTACTCGGCAAGTCTGCAAACTATGCTATTGAGATTTAGCATGTTTATTCTGCTGTTTGAATTGGTTTATGGATTTTAGTGCAATTTTTAGTGCATTATGGAAAATTAGTAATTGTTTTAATCTTGCTGGTTAAATTAGGTCATGGACTATAGAGCATATTTTTGGACATTATAGAAAATTAGCAGTGTTTTTTGTCCTACTATTTATTTAAAGTGTTCAGTTTTGATGCAGAGTTTAGGGCTTTGTGAAATGTTTGCAATGTTTTTGCCTCTCTGTTTAAATTGGTTACAGATTTATTTTAAGTTTTAACTGTTAGGACATTATGGAAAATTAGCTTTGTTCCTGTCTTGCTGTTTAAATTGGGTTATATAGGTTTTTGGAGTGAATTTTAGGGCATTATGCAAAGTAAACTTTAGAGCAAATTTTAGGGCATTATTGAAAATTAGCTCTCTGTTTAAATTAACCAGCAATATGTTTGTCCTGCTATTTGATTTGGATATGGGTTTCAGTGCAAAGTTTAGGGCCTTGTGCAACATTAGCATAATTTTTGCACCTTTTCAAATTGGGATGTGGATTGTAGTGCAAATTTTAGGGCATTAAGGGAAATTAGTGATTTTTTATGCCACTGTTTAAGTTGTGTTATGTGCCTTGGAACAAATTTTAGGGCATTGTTGAAAATTAGCAATGCTTTTAGCCTGCTATTAAATTGGGTTATAGATTTTAGTGCAATTTTTAGGGCATTATGGAAAATACACAATGTTTTTCTCTCCTGCTGTTTAAACTGGGTTATGAATTTTAGCCAACTTTAGGGCATTATGGAAAATGGGCAATGTTCTTGTCCTGCTTTTTGATTTCTGTCATAGTTTTTGGTGCAAAATTTAGGACTTTCGTGGAATATTAGCAACCTTTTGTCCACAATGTAAATTGGGCTATGGATTTCAGTTCCAATTTTAGGGCGTCATGGATAATAAACAATGTTTTTGTCTGACTGTTCAAATTAGGATATAATATCAGGGCAAATTTTATGGGTTTCTGTTCAAATTTTAAAGCAGTCATGGAAAATTAGCAATGTTTACATCCTACTATTTTAATCAGGTTATGGATTTCAATGTACATTTGGGAGCATTATGGAAATCAGGGCTTAGGATCTGAAATTTAGTGCTTTTGGGCTTTTCTCTGAAAGTTTTGGATGTTGGCTTATTTATGGGGCTGTTGCCTTAGGATGACCATGTCATACAAATTTTGGGTATAGATTACTTTAAATTCTTAAGGATGCTTATTTGTCCAAGTAACAAGAATAGCACATGCCCTAGGATAACCCTGCTTGAGTCAGTGAAAAACATGCATTGGGCTTTCTTTTCTGTAAACTCCCTATAAGTTAAGTATAAGAACGTTTTTAAACAGAAAGCCTTGGAGTTTCATATTTGGGCTTTCGTTTCTAATGGATTGAAGATAAATATTGCTGGTTGATCTGCCTGGAACATGCAAAGAAGAATACCCATGAAAGTAATTCTGCCCTAATAAGACTGGCAAATATAAAAAATCTAGTAACCACTGGAAAGTATGCAGGCAGCTCTTGCCAGATGAAATTTGTCTATTGTAGTTGTAATAATTTTACTTTTAAACAGGCTGAATGGGCATTGAAATGGAGACTTGAGATTTCTCTCAAATACTGTGGATTTAGGGGTTTTCTTATTTCAAGTATATAATGTTATATTATTTAGTTAGTTGTAGCTTACTATGTTATTCCATGAATGTAGCTAGGTTGAAGTCTGAACTTCAATTTTGGATTCAACTTTTCAATTGCAGGAATATGTTGTTGTTCTTGTTTGTCATGGGAAGCATCAGGACCAAGCAAAGAAAGATCTGGATGCATTTCTTGGTGATCACAGCAGTGCATTTGTTGCATGGTAAGTGAAGCTTTTGAGGCTTTTATGTCTGTTTTCATTTGCATTGATTTGCGATGTATTTGAACAAATATATGCTTTATACATTAAAACCATTCTATTTTGAAAAAATGAAATTTTATTAGCAATCATCTGAGTTGAACATTATATTTCCAAATTGCTAGGGTTGAGGGTTTTGCATGTTTATTGGCTTTACCTGGAAGCATACTTGCGGTGAATTTTGTTCTTCAGAGCAAAAGAAATATGTGATATAACATTTAACAGATCAAAATCAATTCCCTAAATCAAGTGTGGGTATGCATCTTTCACAAATTCAAATCGTGAACTATATAGTATATACCATAAAAAAAACAAAATGAGTGGAATGAAGTTTTTGTCAGAGCGTTTTAACTACTCTCATTCATTATTTTTACTTGTCATTATTCTGTATTTGCTTGTGGTAAAGATGTCAGCATCATCAACAATTCATTGAGAGCCAGGCCAGTGGATAACAAGTAATTTTTGTCTATAGGAATGGGTATATGGTGACAACCAAGAGGAGTTTTGTTGGGCATTTTGAATTCTATCATCATTAACCATTTATATTTTATTGATTAGAGTGGGGCCGTGGGTTCTGTATAGTTGAAACTATGTTTTGTGTGCGTGGCATTTGCTATTATGGTTGGGGCTGTAATGCTGATTATTTATGAAATCCTCTATAGTGCTAGGGTTTATACTTTATACAATGATCAGCATAATCATTTTCTCCTTGTGAAGAAACAAACATTCAACTTTGAAAATGCAAAAGGTGTTTTCTTATTCAACATTGTTTTTTTTCATTAGCCTTTAGAGAGCTCAGGATATGGTTATTTCGTATTTGTATCTATTTACGTTTTGTATGTTCTGTGATTGCTGTCTTTAGACTTCTTGACGAGCACCGTCCAGTGTTTATGGAAATGAATAAGCTGAATTGTTCTGAGAATGTTGCACACATGTTTCATGTTGCAAAAGGTTTTATATATCTGTGATTCAATCAAAGTATGCATTGTGCAATAGTCAAATTTCTTGCTACCTGTTTGGTTTGAGAAGTCTTGTCATAATATTTATCACTTTAATGATTAATCCAATGTTGTGATGTCAGTTTGGAATATTCAAGTGGTTGGCATCATCTTGCAATAGTCAAATTTCTGGCTACCTGTTTGGTTTGAGAAGTCTTGTCACAGTATTTATCACTTTAATCCAATGATGTGATGTCAGTTTGGAATATTCAAGTGGTTGGCATTGTAGAAATGTAATGTCTAGTAACTTTTTCTACTTACATCCTTTAGAATACTTGTTAATTTATTTGATAGCGGCCAAGTTACCACAGCCATTTTGAATTTTTCCCTTGGGTCAAGAAATCTTGTCATAATAAATAATTATCATAATAATCCAAGGCTGTGATCTCAATTTTGAGCATTCAAGTGGTTGGCATTGTAAAAACATTATGACATTTCTACATTCGTCCTTTGGACTAGTTAATTTATTTGATAGTGGCCAAGTTGCCACAACTTTCTTCTGTGGACAAGAAACTCAATAATTTTTGATGACTAGTGTTACGAGGCCTCTTTTTCAGATGATTTTGCATTAGATTTTACTTTGTTCTCTAAAGACTTTCAAGAGATATTATATACTAGTTTGACATTATATGGAAAATTAGTGATTTTGGGTGTTAAATTTATACGGCTGTTAAACTTATTTAATTTGGTCAAGGACCCTGTATTACTGGTTGTTTACAGCTAAATCACCTGATACATGAGATCGTGTAATTTAATCATCTTGATTTATTAGGTTATGCTTTTTCTCTATTCTACTTTCCTTTGGATTGGGAATTGGATGAGCGAGTTGATTACTGGATTAGAGGGTAATTAAATCTTTGATTTGGTGATCTGGAAATAATCGTGATCATTGGAAAAGATTTATCTCTCTTGTCTCTCCTGCCTTCTTGCAAACACAGAGCAGCTTCTTGTGAACTTGAGAATTTGCTGGAGAGATAATTGACTACTGTTTGAATCTGTATGTGATCGAAAGATTGTTGAAGTACTCACATGATCATTTGAAGTTCTAGAATAGGGATGAATTGTCTGTGCTTTTATGGGAAAATTTTAAATTGTTTGAGCCATGCATGTTGGATGCTTGGGACAGAATTGAGTAGATAGTATCTTCTATGGAATACTTAGTGTCTGATTCTCACGAATAAATAATTTGAGGACACAATGTTCCAAAGAGAAGTAGGATCAATAAATCTGGGTGAGTTGGAGAACTTGCAGACCAAGGGGCAGCTACCGAGCAGAGCCAAATTATTTCCATTGGAACAGGTGATGGAAAGAGTTCTTCTGCTAAACAGCTATGCTTTGGGGAATTAAAAACCTCTGCAGAAAAGAGGTATGATCCAAAATGGTTAATGTTGAAGAAAGTTGGAAGCAAAGCAAAATAAAAAATGAGAATAATTTTTTAGTATCCAGGGATTCCCTTTGTGGGGTTGGAGCTGTAGTGTTTCAGCTTCAAATAGATATAACTAATGGGAAATCAACTGAGAATCAGCTCAAGGTCATAAGTCAACCAAGTTCTTTGTTCAGTTTGAGATAAGATGAGCATATATCCATGAATGATTATAGAATGGTACCTGACTCACTTTTAGCCTGTGTAAATTTTTCTTTGCTTAGTGACCCCAACTTAGAGACATCTGTTGCATTTATCTGGTTCAGGCAATGCATTTTTCAAAAGCTAGCATAATCATTGTAAAATTTGGAAGGGGAACTGGAACTGGAAATTGGCAACTTGAGATGTTGCTTCATTGATGCCAATGGTACTCATGTTTTTGCATACCTAATTAAAGTTCTCAGATTGTAATTTGTAAATAATCACTTTACACAAATGAACTGCTAATACTGAATCTATATCCTTACGCATTCAGATTACAATCCTTTGACCAAATCTATATAAGGTGGTACTTGTTACATAAGCATCAATCATGTAATATTGAAATAGATAGCATCTTTTGCTTGCAGTGAATGAAATACAATATTTTATATATTCAAAAGTAATGCAATAAAATAAGTACAGCAGGCCTAGCTTAGTGGCAAAGTTGAGGAAATATCACTTAGAAGACCTGATCTCAAGCTTCATTGTAATGTCCTCACTCTAGGCTTAGTCAACTCTAATTAATGTTATAAAGTTAGTTAAATATTTAACTTAGCGTTTATTAAAATGTTTTAAAAAGGGGACTTTATAAAGTGGTGCTTGGGGAGGCAAAGTAAAATTAAAAAGTGAAGTTAATGCTTTTTAAATGTTGGCATCCAAATGGGAGATATAATTTCATCATCAAAACAAAATTGAAATACATTGATAAAATCACACGCTATCAAAAATATCATCAATGTTCTCTTGAAATTGGAATTCTAAATCATTAAGATTCTTTGAAGAGCCAGGATAGTTGGATTCAGTTTGACCATCAACTAGATTCTCATAAGCAAATGAAGATGCACTAGAGGATCCTCCTCCTATGCCAAATTCTCAACAATGGGATTGAGATGTGTCAATGCATTTATGGATACATCGATGTCACTCATCTCAGGCTGCACATCCCAGAGTTATTAGGTTCTTTCATGTAGTCTTTGGAGGAATGTGACAAAAGATGAAAATTGGAATGAACATAGACAAGTTCCTCTGCTTTACTAGCTGCTAGCCTATTTCGTTTGATTGAATGAATGAAGCCATATGTGCTCCAATTTCTCTTAGATGTAGAACTTGGAACTTATAAAAAAAATGATATTACAAGTTATACAACAAACAATCAAATAAAAAATAAAATAAAAAATACCAAACTCGAGGAGCTTGCTTAAGTTCATTTAAGGACTTTACCAACCTGCAAACCATTTTTTTTTTTCTGGAACTTGGAACCCTTGTGGTTGATTCTTTTAGACCTCTTCCTCCAATTCTCCATTCAAGAAGGCACTTTTGACATCCATTTGATATACCTTCCATCCAATTTAAATAGCAATAGAAATAATCAACTAAAAGGTTACCATTTTTACTGTAGGACAAAAATGTTTCTTCATAGTCTACTTTTTCCTATGCATATCCTTTGGCAACAAGACGAGCTTTATACTTGTCTAAAGAACCATTTGATTTGTGCTTTATTTTATAAATCCATTTGCAACCAATGTATCTCTTTCCTGGGGGCAATGTTGATAACACCCAAGTCTTATTTTTTATCAAGGCATCATCTTACACCTTCATGGTAACTTCCCATTTAGGCTTACCTTTGGTCTTTACAAATATACTAGACTCAAATATTTGCAAAAGGGCAAAAGTTAGAGCAACATTTACTTACTACCTTGCACAAGATGTTTCCCTGAATATGTAGATTGACCTTCCATATCAACCTTTGTCAACTCATCCTTTGGACATCTTTCATTGTGGTATAGTACCACTTTGGTCTCTTTTGTTGGCCGTCTAGATTGTTTTGTGGAGATGAAGTATCACTCTTTTCTCCAACTGATCCCTCCTTGAAATGTGATTTTTCTAATATCTCTTGTTTGCTTTCAACATTAGAACTTGTTCTAGAATCAACAATGGCTACCCATACACACTAATTACTATCTGTAGAATTACCATTAATTGATAAGAATGGTATTTTCTCATCTACAATAACATTTTTATCAATCACAATTTTATTTGTAGGGACATCTAGTAGTTTGTATGCTTTGTATTGTTCACTATATCCAACAAACATATATAGTTTGCTTTTTGCTTCTAAATTACTTCTCCTTAGGAATATGTGTAAAAACAATGCAACCAAAAATTCGAAAATCACTTACAAAAGTTTATCTATGTGACCATGCTGCCTCGGGAGTGACATTTTCTAACGTTTTACACAAGGTTCTATGGAGGATGTAGATTGTTGTATTCATAGCTTCTGCCCAATACCTATATTGTACATTTCAACTATGCATCATACACTTTGCCATCTCCATATGTCCTATTCCTCCTGTCCATGATTCCATTTTGTTTTGGAATGCATGAAGTAGTATGCTGTCAATGGATATCTTTTGGCAATATTCCTTGAACCTCTTACAAATAAACTCATCTCCCTTATATGATCTCAATGTCTTGACTTGTTTACTTGTTTGTTTTTCAACAAAAGTTATCCATGCCACAAAGTTAGAAAAACACTTTGACTTATTCTTCAAAAATAAACCCACATTTTTCTATAAAAGTCATCAAAAAGTAACAAGAAATACTTTGCAATAGACATTGTAGGAGTCTGCATAGGACCTTGCAAATCAACATGTACCAAATGTAAAACCCTTTTAGTTTGCTATGCCTTATTAGCATCAAATTGATGTTGACTTTGTTTGCCCATTTGACACCCTATGTATGCATTCTGACTTTCCAAATGTATTGAAGCACATCCACCATATTAGTCTTACTAAGCATAGAAAAATACTGATAATTCAAATGACCATACATTTCATGCCAAAGTTTATTTGTACTCTCAATTGTTGCAATTGCATGTGTTTTTGTTGCTCTAGAATCAATCAATTTATCAATCTTTTTTCACCAATGCCAATAACACTCTGTTTGCTATCTTGAAGAGTAGTTATCATAGATTTGTTCCTTGAAACGTTACGTAGATTAGGATTCTTAGTGATCTCACTTATAGATAGTAAGTTTTTGTTCATGTCATTGACATACTAAACATTCTTAAATGTATAATTTATACCATTATTCAATGTCTTAACATTCTCACATCCTTTTACAAAGTAAGTCCAACCATCACCCAAAGAAATAGATTCATTGCTACTCTTATCCTCAACAAAACTTATATATCGGTCTTGAGACATGTATAGTGTCGAGATGCACCATAGTCGAAATACTGAGTTGTAGACTCAATAGACTAGTTCTATGATCCCATAAAAACAACTAGAGTTCACTTGCATTGAGGAAGAATGACAAGTGCTAAAACCAAATGATGCTCCTACTGTCAAGGTTTCAATCCATGCCTAGGTTGGAATAACTACAATCTTGATGATGAAGGATAAGGGTGACTTAAAAAGAAACCTTGAGCCATCCTCATTGATTCAGACAACATATTTTTTTGGACCCTTGCAAATCTAAACAAGAAGATGGATATGTGTATCCATGTTCTAGTTTTGATGTCATGATAGGCAATGGGGGAATGTTAGCATACAAGGGGAAATGCAAGAATGTTCATATTGTAGTGGGTGACTATACTTTGCAATTTGATTGTGGGTCTTTCTGCTAAGAGATCGTGATGTGGTTTTGGAATTACAATGGTTACACACGCTTGGCCCAACTTGTGGGGTGTTTTAGAAATGTGGATGCAATTTAAGACCAATGACCAGAATTATAATCTCACAAGGCTAAAGGCTGGTCCCACAAACTTAACTAGCTCCCATCATTTGGAAAAGTTATTAGAAAGGGATCTTATGGAGTTGTAGCCCAACTTTATGCTTTGCAACTTACAAAATTGGTAATGCCAAATCAACCATTGGAGTTGCATGGAATTTTAGGTAAACATGCCTTACCCTTGAAATTTGTGAAATGTACTAGTAAATTGCCTTCAATACTTCCTTTCCTTTTCTCATGCATTTGTAGACAAAAGTACAAATGCAAAAAAGGAGAATAAAATGCTTGTTTTTCCATACTTGTTAGGTGACGTAGAATGCATTCGCCCTAAATGAATTGTTTGATCGTTTGAGATTGCATTGGGTTAAAAGGCTAAAAATAAATAAAACTTGGTCTTTCTAGATTGCACCATTCTTTCATACCTTAAAATAAAATTATCTTGAGATAACAAAACAAGAAAACATATCCATGCAAATTCTCTATAGAATATATCGATGCGAGTCTTAATAGTAATCTAGAGATTATTGACTCATACACTTAAATGGATGTCACAAATGCACTCAAACAAGAGTGTATTTTATGAAACTCCCTTGGAAGGTGTATTTTAAAGATGTATTAGGTTAAAGAGTTAAAAATCACGAAACTAGCAAACATACGCATCACCAAATTTTCTATGTAATATGATACTAATGCAAGCCTTAATGGTAATCCAAATAGTGTTTACTCATACACTTAATTGAATGTCACAAAGGCACACAAATCGGAGTGTATGCAAAGATTCAAAATCATACAACATATTGAATAATCGTGTTCCACTAAGGTAGAAAATTGGCATCTATCATGAGCAAGTGATTGAAGCCTTGAAAGAAAAACAAGAAATTCAGGTATAGATATCTAAGGCTTAGTAACATGGAATTTAGCTAAGTATTAACAAAAATCCACAAATTGATTATTTAGTTATTGCCCTTTGATAGTATTTCAAATGTCTTAATTTGATTATTACAAGGCTTTTATCATTCCTAGGGTAACTATCATAAATTGATCCCATCAAGATGGAAAATGAATTGGAACCAAAATTGGATTCTTCTTGTCGATAATTAATTACTTTGTTTTAAATGCTCTACTTGACATTTGTTATCAACACACAACTACCTTTACATCATAGAGTAATAAATAATCTCTCCACTCTTTGCTGGAAGTTTGATTATTTAATATTTCATACCCACACATGACACAACCCTGGCTAAACCTCTCCAAGCGAACAATTTGGTATGTCTCTAGCCTCAGGTTCTCTTATAATTTTGGCCAGATTCCTTCAACGTTCCTTTGATTCTTGCTCTATTTGGGGTTGCCCTATTGCTTGTCTAGATATTCTTGCTTATTGTCTTCGACTTGCTTCCTCAGGCCACAACTAATATTTCTTTGAACTCATTCACCTAGGATTAATAGCCACATGTCATCACTTGAGTACATCTAAAAAAATCAAATTTATTATTAACTTTATACAATAGTGATTTGATTAATATAAATAATATAAAATTCAACTTAGGTAAATTCAAGACACAAGAGATGTAGTGGTGAATAAAACGTCACAAAGCCTTATGAAACTAAACAACCCAAGGCATGTGGCCATGCAATAGATGGTCTATTGTATGCCAAGTGTTTGGGCTCTATTTATTCATGAGTTCATCAAGTTGCTTTCTATTAACTTATTGGTTTTTAGACATGAGAAATCATGAACATGTTTTAATGACTCCCTAGTTTTGGGTTTCAAGAGATATACCATTGATTATAACTACTAAAATTTATTTGAGAATTTTGATCTATTGAGGTATTAAATATAACAGGAAATTGGGGTTAAATGTTGTTTTTTTATATCAATCCAAATAAATGGAAAATCTTGACTTTTTCTTTTGGTACAGTCCAAAACAATTTTTATGTTTTACTTCTATAAACCGAAGTGGGAGTTTGTTCTGTTGTGTCAACCTCTAGTGGGTTAGGGTTTGCCATTTTTCATAATTTTATTGGTTTTGACCAACCATTAGTAAATTGGATCCCTATCAAATTGCACCTGCAATCATCCAACAATCAATTCATTCCACTAAGAATGCACCTATTGAAGATGAAAAATGACAAAACTGACCTGATAAGGGTCTAGGGGCAGCCACTTTTCATAATTTTATTGGTTTTAACTAACCATCAGTAAATTGAATCTCTATCAGGTTGCACCCTCAATCATCCAACAATCAATTCGCTCTGTTAAGGATGCACCTATTGAAGATGAAAAATGAACAAATTGACTTCATAGTGAAAAAATAAGTATTATGTTTTGAAGCCCAAAATTGTGTTTTTTTTTTCTTCACACAGTTGAATCTCTATTCTTGACTTGTGTATTTGAGCACAAGTCTCATTGAGTTTTGGGGTGCAGACTCACGCAAGTCACATGGTTTCTCCTTTGACTCATGTTTCTTAGCTACTCTATATGAGTTCTCTTATTATGGAAGAGGCTACCACAATGGGTATCTAGGTTGAAATTCTACATGGGCACTTTGGGCCAGTACCCTATGATAACACACACCCTTCTTAAACACATGTTTTGACATGCCTTAGTATTGGACTCATGTATGTGTCCTTGAGGTTGAGAGAGCTATAAAAAACCCTCATAAATTAAGTAGAAAAATAAAAATTTAAATTCATATTTTTATCTGAAAATTTCTATCTTGGGATTATTGGTTAACAAAATTCTTAGATTAGCAATTATTAAATTAGAGTTTTTTTGGTGCATATAGATGTCTTGTGATGCAAGGATGAAAAAATGACGTGGCATGAATTTTTACAAATGTGAATTTTTTACACAGAGAGAAAAAAATGTACATGTATAATGAGAAAGTAAGAAAGAATGAAATTATAGTAAATTCCATAGATGACCAAAAGTAGGTCAGTAGGACAAAGAAAGAATGAAATTATATTAATGTCCATAGATGACCAAAAGTAGGTCAATGGGACTAGAAAATACAACAATTAACAATAGAAAGTTCTAAAAAGATAGAACCCTAGAAGTAAAAATAATTAAAGTACAAAAGACAAATAAAGCATTGTGCCATTGACAATCATCAAATATCCTTGTTTGTGTTTGAAATGGAGTTGTATGAGCCATCATTAGTCATTGTGAAAGATTTGATAATGCTTGTAGGGGAGTATCCAAGGTTGGAGAGGCCACATTGGGAGAACCTAGGAGGAATCAAAGCGTTTCCTATAGAAATTCATAACATCCAAGGCTAGTGTAGCTCTCGTAGTAGAAAAGAAACTCGTAATGAGTCTGCATCAATGGTTTGGGGGACAATTGGTAATTAGTATACCCATCTTAAAGTGGAGCCAAGTCACGCCCATGGGAATGAGCAGAGCCATGATGCCAAGGGAAAAAAGGTTGGGAAATATTAGTAATCTTAGTGGTGGTGGTGTGTTGAGAGAAGCGCCGCCTAACTGATTTTTCAGCTTTGATTTGCGAAGTATTGATATTTGAAAGCTATTTTGTGTTGCTTGTATCTAGGTGGGATGGAAAAAAGACTTGATCGACATAGGGCCTATAGAGCCTTTAGATTCCCCCCTATACGGATCTGTGCTAGAGGATGATGGCTTTGTAAACAAAAAGTGTTAGGCACCATTGGTCAAAATATTTCAAGAAGGTAGATAGAGTGCTGCTTGAATCCTTGTTGAGGCAGTTTTATCTTCCCTATATCTCATAGTAAATGAGGCCTTTAAAAATAAAGTGTTCCTCAATCTCCACTTCCTAGAGAGAGCAAAAACGATGAATTTGGTCTTGATGGACAATGTAATGCTTACAACCTGTAGATACTCTCAATTGGCCGAGGAGAAATCTCAAGCCATGGGACTAGTGGAGTTGGAGATAGTGAGGGTGATGAATAATACCATTCACCATTTGTAAGAAATGCTTGGCTATATTGTAAGATCTTGTGGTTTGGATATATTGTCTATAGATGTCCTCTTTGGTAGTTCTAGTGATTGTCTTTAGCATGATGGAGCTAGTGGGCATCTAGGGAGCACATGAAATAGGGTAGCCTATCAATAGAGATGCTAGTATAAAGAAGAAGCAACCTCATCTCTAAGTATCAATAGTGTAGGCATATGATGAGCACTAGGAAAGCAATGGGGACAAGTGAAGCAATCCTCTTGGAAGAGCAACATGCTAAATATGGATATCTCTCACGACCAAAAGTTGAGGTCCTCATGAATTTGGGTTTGTGGATGTAGAAAGTAAGCTTGATGATAGTCTCAAGCCATGGGTGGCAAATTTGGCTTGGGTGATGCATTGAGTAACTATCCACTTGCAAAGGATCATGTGCTATAGCATGAGTCTAGACCCTATCAATTTAGGCATAGTCAATGGCCCCAAGCTAGGTCTTCAAACTTCTGAACCATATAGAACTGTAGGCTCGATGATTGTATCTAAAAGGCACAACTTGGAGGGGATGTCTTGGAAGTGGATTTGAAAACATTGATGTTCCAAGACAAAAATAGAGGTAGGCTTCATGCTAAAGGATGGACTAGAAAATAGGACCCTCAAGTATGGATAGGTTGATGTGATCTCTAGATGTTCCCCTTTGTAGAAAAATTGGAATCTAGAGAGTGCTTCGAGATATTGAAAAAAATGACCTCATTTTTACTAAGGGTGATCACATGTTTTCAAAGTTCACACAAACAAGCAAGGATATCAAATTGTCTTTGTAAGCACTTATTAGAGTGTGAGAGGACATATCATTGACAAAAAGAGGAATAGCTATAACCACCTTATGTAAAATATATCCATCATCTAAATGGGTATGCCGTTGAAGATATTCCTCTAACTCACTAATATAAATGCTAAATAGGGTTGGTAAGAGAGGACACCCTTGCTTGATCCCAACGGGCACTCTTCACAAAGTCATAGAAACTGTGTAGTATAAAACTGCCCAATAATTGTCTCTTAAAGCCTCTAAGCGGTGGTAATGAAAGAGTCTAGGATGTTGATATCTCTCAACTTTTGGAAGAGTAGGTGTCTCAAAATTGATACAAAGGCCTTTCTGAAATCAAGGAAATAACAAAAGACTTTAGAAGACCTATGGTGATCCTCCTCAATAATAGCTCAGAGTGTAAAGAAGTTGTCAATAGTCCAGTAGTCCCTCTTGAAGCTTGCTTTCCCTTATCATTCCTTTCCAAGTACCATGATAGTTGCATGTCCAACAATGTGGTATAAAGTTTGGCAAGTGTATGCCCAATCATAATGGTCTTGTTGTTGCTAGGGATAGAGAGATCAATAGACTTATGGATAAATTGAGTAATGTGTTGGGACCAAAAACATGAACACACCACCTTATTAAAGAGGGGTGGCAAGGGGAAAGGCAAAGGAATCCACACCATATTTGGAATTCAGTTTGGAGACCTTTGAAATTAGTTGCTTTACTGGTGCATAGCTTCAAAATAGCTTTTTCCACAAAAGAAGTGGAGAAGGTAGAGAAGCAAGGGTAGTGACAATAGGATGATTAGGAACAACATAGAGTGAACTAGAATAGGAGACCCATGAATTAAGTGTGAAGTCGGAAATAGTGGTTTTTCTCAAGAGAAGAGAATGCCAGAAAGGTCTTAGGTGAGTGGTGGAGATCAGTATGGAGTTTAAGCCATCCATATGCAAGAAACACTTGTTTCTTATGTTAGAGCATATAATGGTACTCCCAAAGCCAAAGCCATGGGTCTAGGGAGTGTCATGGGCTACAAAAAACCAAAGCCTCTAATGAAGGGATTTACATTCATCATTGTACCATTAGTTGATGGGTATCTAGAGTAGTGTGTGGTATGGGGACAAGAGTCAAGGGTATTGTCCTTAAAGATTTGACGTAAGAACTTATTCATGGATTCGGTGTTCGAAAAGAAAGAGGGAGTAGAACCTAGATATGAGAAGGAAAAGATGGGCAGCATAGTCAATGGAGTAATAATCATTAAAGTGGATTGTAGTATGTTTGATGTTGGGGAGTGAGGTGGAAAGATAGAGGGGAGGGGTGAGAAGTAGTATGGAGGGTGAGCATCATGACAACATGGTCAGCCAGGGAGAGCTGAGGAGAAACAAGGAAGCCAAATATGTGGGGGATGAGGGACCTGTTGGTGAGAATAGTCCATGATATTCACATCGCTCCCCTGGGGAAAGCAAGTGAATATTCTAGAGTTGGGGAAGTTAGGAAGTCCAATGAGGATGTTGTGAAGACATGGGCCAGAATTGAATGATTTATAATCTATTTAGGAAGTTTTTTGTTTTTTTTTTTCACTATAAGGCACCTATTTTGAATTTCATTTGGTGAATTTGTCCAAGTATTATTATTTCTCTAATTTGGCTAGAGTAGAATTGACCTTGGTTTGATTTGAAGAAATAATCTCAATTTCAAAGTAAAATTGTCAATCTGTTGAATTTGAAAATGGGTTGGGAGTCTTTGGAAAATAAAAATAAAAGTTGGGAGTGTTTAGAAGGTTCTAGTTTCAGGAGTACATCGAAAAATAAAATTCGTGGTTTGATCCTAGAAGTGTATAATTAATATGATGGAACTGCTACAAATAAAATAGTCTAGGTAATGACAATAAAGAAGGGTTTTAACTTAATCAATTGTGAATGACAGTTATTTTCGCATGATTGTTAAGATAAAATTGTTTTAGAAGAAAATAACCATGGCCATGGCATTTTGGTAACTCTAAAAATAGGTTTTGATAAAATTACTAAGAACATTCAAATTTAATACAAAACAAAAAATATTTTACATTAAGATATGTATATATATATATATACACACACACACACAAAGTAGGCCACCTTTTCACATAAAAGTTAATATTTGTAATACATCATAAATAGTGTTTTTTGTGAAAAAGTTGGGGGCTAAGTTAAAGGTGATTCCCCAAGTAATTAGGTGGCTGAAATGTTGGAATATGGCCAAGGAGCCTCTGAAAGGGGTTTTAGTTTCATCCATGTCACTATTTGAGGAATTTTTTAATTGAAAGATAGCAGAACAAACATATAAATATAAAGATTCTTATAATGTAAAACTTTCAATGTTGAATTTATTGCAACAGCAAAGTCATCAACCATAATATTCTGGATATTATATTTAAAAGGAATATTTTAAAGAGATTATTGCTACCAGTGGTTTGAACTCAAGTATCAGCCCTTCAAACATAACTAGTAATTCTATAAATGTGATAATGACCATGTCAAATTTTATATTTAAACTATATCACCTGTATGTCAGTAAGTTGTGAAAGCATCAACTGAAGTTATTTTGGAGAGAACTACAACAAATTAAATTTAACTATTCCAAGACTTAGAAATCCTGCTGATTTGAATTTAAAATTAAGTTTTCTACAAATTATTATTTATGCAGGCTTTGGGATCATGTTGCATCCAATATACACGACTATTTGCCATCATCACAAACATTGCAACGAGTTGATATAAAAGATCAAGCAAAAAATCATTTTGAAGAGGGACTAAAAAGAAGCTCTGAGAAACAGAGCAGGAGTATTGATATGGAAACGAAGGTACCTTGCCTACTTATTTGTTGAGTAAATTTGAAAATTTTGGGTAGTTGTCTCGTTTTTAAAAGATTGTTTGTTGGGAGGATCATCCTAAATGGATATTTTTCAAAATCAAATTTTACTCATAGAACCAATTTTATGCAGTCTAAAGGTGACAATGTAGAACCAGTTTCAGTTGTCGCTCACAAAGAGGTGATGGAAAGATCTACTAAGGTTCCAGGAACTCGGCGAAGAAGGGAATGGGCTTCTGCTAACAAGTCATCAAGAGAAGTGAAGGAAATGCAAAGACAGGAAACACCAAGACAGCAAACTCAATATGAAGAAAGAAATGATTCTAGAGCAAGTCGAAATTCCCATTCCAGAGGCAAATCAGGCTCCAAGAGACGGCACTCTCCAGAGATATGGACACAGAGAGAGCAGTTGCGGCATGATGAAAGTCATGCAGAAAAGGTTAGATATTTTATTGGTTTCATATGTTTCTTTACTGGCAGAGAAGGTTATCATAGTGTTTGTTTACCACTTACCAGCGATGTGTTCTAGTACCTTTAGGTTTTAACTTTTTAACTGTAAAGCATGTTATTCATGATACAATCTTGTAGTGATGATTTACAATGGATGGTCGATTGTGTTGAACAGAGAAAAAGCTCACCTGCAGGTTTACATGCAACCCGTCGGCTTCTACAATCTGCTGTACGTGAAGCTGTTGGCCCAATTGGACCAACCCATTCTAAACGATTAGAATCCTCAAGAAAGCGTCTGCGTTCTGTTGTTTCACATGTTGGTAAGTCAGCTGTCTAATATATGCTTTGTTTTTGTAAGATAATGTTATATTGTTTTTTACTTTTGAGTTTCCTAGTTCCAGATCTTGAATTATGTTCCCTTTTCTAATTTATTTTTGCAGAGGATCCAAATGAACTATCTGATGCTGTTGAGGACTCAAATAGGCCAAGGGCACTTACAAATTCTTTACCAGCTATGGCTGTGGCTGTGAAAGCAGCAGCTGCAGCAGCAGAGGATGTAGCAAAATTAAAATCAACAGGAAGTGTCTTTGATAGACTGGGCAAAAAGCTTGACAGTGATTTAAATAGATTACATGAAGCCATCGAGAAACCTACTATGGATGATGAAGGAAATGATATTGAAGATGCAATGACAGAAGCAGTCTATCGAGGACGCAAATTTCAACATAGATCTGAAATTCATAATAGATTAAATAGGGGATTAATAGACGATATAGCAATGATGGATAGGGAAAGTGTTATGCCTTTAGATCCCATTTCTGAGGGATATGACGAGGTAGAAGAAGATGCAAGGCAAATGCGACATTATACAGGTGCTTCAACTAGAAGAAAGCAATTAGAAAACAGAGAGAGTGATGTAGTCTCAAGGCTCTCAAACTTTAAGGAAAGGCAGCCTCTACAACATCAAGAACCAGACAAACACCCAGAGGAATCAGTGACTGTACAATATAGAGTTGCAAAAAAATCCCAGGATATGGCCAGGGAAAGTAGAGTTCAGAGGACTTCATCTGAAACACCGAGTGCTTCCAGGAAAATCTTAAACATATCTGTGAATGTGAATACCTGGAAGCCGACTCATTTCCAGCCATCAAGGGATGCAGTTGTGACGAAAACAAAGACCTCTAATGTGGATTCTAATTTACTGCAAGATCACACTAAAATGGATATTGACGGTACTTTGCCAGATCACACTGAAATAGGGGTTAAGACTGAGGCTGGGAAAATTGTCCATGTCACTGAGGCAAATGTAAGTAAATTAAAATTCTTGATTTCCTAGTGTGTATTAATAAACGTGTATATTATTTTATGATTGTGTTGATTGCAGTCATGTTTCTGAGATAGCTTCATTTTCACAGGGTGCGTCAAATGCAGATTATTCCACTGATACCAGGAAAGGAACTTCAACTTTGGGTAAGTTATTTATAGGTTAACAGGCACAAACTTTTACCAAAATGATAAATGAGGCTTTCATGAAGATTCATATCATCAAATAGTACTTCAAATTGATTTGATTATTTTATGATCCTTCTTGCTTAATGGATTAGTAATTCAGTTTTAATTTAATCAAGAAAAAAAAGGCCTCCATTCCTGCATTTCTGTTTTGCATCATTTAACAAGTCAAAGTGAGTAATCACTGTGTTGTCTGTCTGTATTAATATAATTAATGCCTGCTAGTCTTTGCACCATATTATTTCAGTTAATAGTTTTTAAAGTTTTGCTCAAAATTGGATAGAATTTTTATTGTATACCTTATCTTTTTAATAATAGGGTGTAGGACTTAATGCATTTCTTTTGATTGATTGCAGGAGTTGGTACTTCAGGCCGAAGTCCCGATGATGCTGATTCAAGGACTGTGTTCGTCTCTAATGTAAATACAAAGCTTGACAACCTATTGCTTTATTTTTGTCATCATTCACTGGTTGCATGGGGTGTGGCACTGTACCATCCAATTAGTTTGGCATCATGAGTATAATTTTGTTCTATTAATGGAGTATATCTTATAAATAGAAGTGTTTATATTTGTTTAGGGTGGGCATATATTTTGTTCTTTTGATTATTACAGATCCTGTTGCTTATTGAATTGCATGGAGTTACTTACCTTGCAAGTTGTAACATTTGTTAGATGCGAAGTTTTTCTCTCGTGTTACTTTTTTCTTAAAACATTCAGGTGTTTGGATTAATGTGTTAAACCATTTCAGAAATTTTCTGTCCTCAATAGTGAAGAATTTATCTATGCTTGGTTGCTGTTCACTCATTTTTTGCTGACTTTTCAGGTTCACTTTGCTGCAACTAAAGAGTCATTATCCAAACATTTTGGCCGTTATGGTGAAGTTGTCAAAGTTATAATACAAACAGATGCCACAACCAGCCAACCCAAAGGGTAGATGCTGATTCAATCAAACTTATTAACTCCGATGCTATGAAAAGTTATTTTTCGTAATTGTCTTCATCTGCCAGTGCAAAGAATTGAAAAAGCTATTTTAACTGTAATCTAACTACTGTCTATAAATAACAGGTCAGCATATATTGAATTTGCTAGCAAAGAAATGGCCGAAATGGCTTTGACCATGAATGAGACTTCATTCATGTCCCGAATGCTGAAGGTAGGGTTTTCAGGGTTTTGAAGATTGTTATGCTTATTCTTGTAGATTTATATGGCCGGCTTTATAATCTATATGCTCATTTGCTGTTTATGCACAGGTTATGCGTAAAACTGCTTCAAATTCAAATGTTGAACCTTCTATTATTTCTCGGCCTCCGTTACGTCGCCCCTTTCCATTTCTCAGCAGGCCCTCAGCGAGAGCTGTGTATGGAAGGGGCTTTCCGGGTACATACAGAAGGGCAGGCTATATGGCAAGGCCTTTTGGTAGTACTCGCAGTTTCCAATGGAGGAGAGATAAAGCAAGCGGTACTTCTGAAATTTCAGGAGGTTCTGGTAGCGAGGGTCCAGCAGCATCAAGCTCTGTGCCTGCAAGTGGAGGAATTCCTGCTGGTCCAAGCCCTGGACAGTTCTCGAGGCCTCTTACTTATGTTCGCAATGCTACAAAACCATCAATTGAAAATGCTGGCCAGGCTTAGTAGTAGTGGTGCTCTGGTTGGAGTTAAATATTTTACTCTGGTTGAATGAGGAGATGCTAGAGATTACTGCTCTTTTCAAATCGCATATCTTGAAAACTTTAGCAAGAAATATGCCACAGGATAATGTTGCAAGAGTTCTATTTTCATAAGAAAATGATAATACTTCGATTTCTTGACTGGAAAACAAAAGATAACGCTGCATACGGCTATCATGGTTGAAGAGTTTGTGCAAAGAAGCTGAAGGTGTATCTTTTGGAATTGCACAATTATTATCCAGGCCAACCCAGGATTGAGCTAGAGTTGTAAGACATGCAGTGTAATGAAAAAAATATAAAAAGAATGCTTTCATGGCAAGGTTCAAAATAATGTTGCTGTGTATGGTATTTAACATTTTTGGATGACTTTGTTTAGCTATTTTGGTTGGACATCATCAAATCTGCGCCTGTAGTATTAGTTTCTAAATGGCTTCTATCTATTTGATCTAGTGGTGGAAAAGCTTTACAATTTTGGTGAATTTCTTTTGATGCTGTGCATGCATTCTGCAACTCATTATACAGTGCATCCAATGGTGGAAAAGCTATACAATTTGGGAAATTGCTTTCGGTGCTGATTTATACATTCTGTAACTGTTTTTACATTAAACCTGTTTTAGATTGTAAGTTTTCCCATTTGGCTTTTGGGAAAACTCTACCAATCACTATGTACAATAAGCACACCTCTTGTGTGCTCTTGTGGAATCTGCTGTCTATGAAATTCATATGATTTTTATTATGGACAATTGACAGTCAATTGACCCCAAAGATGCAACTCATCATACGGTGCAGTCAATTGTGTAAAAGCTGTACAAATTTGGGAAATTGCTTTCACTGGCGATATATACTTTTTGTAACTGTTTTTACATTAAACCTGTTTTAGATTGTCAGTTTTCCCAAAAGCTTGGGAAAACTCATCGTTCACTTTGTACAATAAGCACACCTCGTGTGCTCATGTGGAATCTTCTGTCTATGAAATCCATACAATCTTTTACAACTCATTATACAGTGCATCCAATGGTGGAAAAGTTGTACAATTTGGAAAATTGTTTTCAGTGCTTATATATACATTCTGCAACTGTTTTTGCATTAAACCTGTTTTAAGTCGCCAGTTTTCCCATTTGGCTTTGGGGAAAATTCTACCATTCACTTTGTACAATAAGCACACCTCGTGTGTGCTCTTGTGATATCTTGTGTCTATGAAATTCATATAATTTTTTACTATGAAAATTGACAGTCAGTTGATCCCAAAGATGGCAATCGTCAGCCTTTTGCAGACTGAGTGATTTGTTAAGGTTGAATGTGACTCTGGCTAAAATTAGGAGGGTAATATATGTTGAACTATCATATAGATGCTTAGGTAAACAAGCATTGGTAACTTATATTACTTCGAGGACCCCTTGGTTTTGCTCACTCAGTCTCAGCTGCCACTTTAGGTATAGCCCAGGTTGCGGGTTCAACTCCTGATTTTTCCATTATGGATGAGGGTCTGTTTGCACATTGATCGAGAGGTTATAGGGGGGTTCGCCCTGTAAAGAGCCAAGCTTCGGGTCGCTGGGCTAAACTCCAAATTCCTCTCGGTAAACAAAAACAACCTTATATTACTTCTAGGTTCTATTTAAAAGAAAATAAGAAATCCTTGAATATGATATGAGGAAAAATATATCAGCACTAGAACGTACATCAAATTGCAGCCAGTTGCAGCCATTTATTAGTGGTAATGACAACCATTAGCAGTGGCTTTTATGCCTGCACATGATATAAGGAATACTAAAAGAATGAATAGAAGAAATAACACCTTCAAGCACATCAAGGTACATCAAATTACAGCCATTGACCAGAGGCAATAATAACCATCAGTCTCATGTTTGAATCTATGGCGTTCTTATTCACTAGTAGTTCACTATGGATTACGATGCCCTGGAAGAATTTCTGTTTGTGATGTTCATTAGATAAAGAGTACAGTTTTCTTTGTTCAAAGGTCTGTAAAGGTAAGTATTTGTAAATTCTCAATTAGCTCATTTCCTTTTATTTGTATTGGGGATTGCAGAAATGTGCAGTGTTGGTATCGATCAATCATCTAGTTAAATGGGCTAAAAAATACCAAATAGAGATTTCCATTGCCCTCGGTGCATTTAGTGGTGTTTTTTAAACGAGGTTGAGCTTTTTACTTTGCCGTTTAAGCAGCTGTCAACCTGTTATGGCTTGAGCCTGGACGGTTCACTTGGTGATGCCCTGTCTAAACCACATCTCATGAAGCCCGACGAGGAACCCCAAACAAGGAATTTGCTATTGCTCTCAATATTCATCTCAGATTACAATGATGTAGGAATAGGTTTGATTTTAGTTTGTGGATAATTTTGTAGGAGTTAGTGATGAATTCCTCAACACCCCTAGGATCACTTACAAGATAAAAAATAATTTTCACAAGAGAGAAATGGTAGAAATATCATGCTATGATTATGGATGCAAGATTATTAGATTGAATATATGATGTATATATGATGCCTTTCTTATAAAGGCAAGTTGTGAGATAGGATTAGATAAGATAGACATGTATCTTAATCTTGTACAATAAGACAACTATCTCAACACCTATTAAATGATTGAGGACAAACATTAAATGCTAAAAGATAAGATCTTGACAACTAACATTGGCTAGAAAAATTCTTTAGGATTTAAGTGGTCTTAACATGTAAATAGGACCTAGTAATAATTAGATAGGTAAAACACTTATTTATATCAACACCTCCCTTTAAGTGCAACTTAGAGAGTATTATTATGCAAAGATGGGTTGTATTGTAATACAGAGATGGGTCATGGCTACAATGCCATGTCAGGTACCCATGTGCAAATGCAAATGCAATTTCTTATGAGAAAATCTAGTGGGACAAAACTCCTCACTGTAAGAGATGAAAACAAAATCTCTCAATGATACATGAGAAAGACAAAACCCCATACGAAGAAAAAGAGCCCTCCATAGGAGAGAAGAGAGACCATGCAGCCCCCCTTCAATTTAGTGTCTCTTGCAATGATAGTAGATGCTCGATATTGAATATTGAAGATAATCCAAGATCGTCAAATGTTACTCCTGTTGGGAAGAAACAATACCAAGATGGTATGTAGGATGTCTTCCCATTCTTGAAAGGAAGATGTGAGAAGGATGATGAGTGATGTCTCTGAGGAATGTTCAAATGTCTCTATGTTGATGTTGAAAGGTGTCACCCTTCAAACAGGGGTTCTACGTCACTCTGCAAAAAAAAATAAAAAATCTAGAATCTCCTAGAAACGATTGTAGAACACAATCCAAAGACAAAGATACTTCCTCTGAAGAGAAATATGCCTCCTCCAATTGCTATCCAAAAGAATCCACAATCATGTCAACTATGAGGAATGATCATGTAGAGAATGAACAAGAGGGTCAAAGTGTTCCTTCACAACAACTAAAGAAGGATCATCTTCATAACGATGTCTCCCAAATTTGAAATGCGGGACTCACAAAACAAACCAACAATGTTGGTCAAGTACTCATCCCAAATAGCCATCTTTGGAAGACAATGTATGTCCTGTTGCACTAAATCGCAAGGAGCCAAAACTATGGAGTCACAAGCATCCTCAGGTGCAATAGTAGATGAAGGAGATGGAACATCAGTACATGTCACTTAATCTTGAGAAAGAATACCAAGATTCAAATGAATGTACTTAATCTCTTCAAAAGTGTCAACACAAGATGCCTTAATATGAAAATCTGTTGAATCATTAGGAGTGAAATGTGAGAAGGTGTAGACTCGAGATTGGTGATAAACCTCCCCAATTGCAACTATATCTCTGCTATGCAAATCTCGAATTATGACAAAATCTGGGGTGAACTCTAACACTCCTGCTTGCTCCACCATGCGTGATTTGATAGATAGAAAGGATATTGTTTGACAATGAAGGCGCACAAAGAACATCATTAAATGCTCTATCATCCATGTCAACGGATCCCTTCCCACAAACACACATATGTGGGTTAGCCACCAGGATGTGTGGTGATGAACAAGACTCAAATGAAGCAAATATACTCTTTGATGAAGTCATGTGATGTGAGGCTCTTGAATCAAGTATTTGCCTCTCTGACTCAGAATTTGCAACTGCAACAAGTGTTTGCCTTTTATGTTTATCAGACTTTGAAAAAGAAGATTAACCCTTTGATGATGTAGAAAAAGGGTGGTCCCACAATAGTGAGTTACACTTTTTGCCAAATTTGACATTGAAATGAACATTTTGAACTAAATCTTCACTTTTTGAAATCTATAGCTTCTAAACCGTGAGAAATTTGAAGATGATGCAAACTAGTGATTTTTGACATTTTGTTTGTAGATTCTAAATATATATATATTTTTAAATTTTTGGAATCAAATTGCATTTCTTTTTCCATTTCCTTCGATAACTAGTTTTTAACAGTAAACAATAGTTTTACAGAGTGATGTTTACTGTGTAACAACTTTTTTTTTAATGAAGGATCATTTTTTTTTTTTGAATTTAGATTTGTAACTACAATATCTAGCTCCTTTATTTGGTTTCATAGTGTTTTATTGAATATTTTTTTCTTAATTAAGTTTTGAAGTCAAACAAATTACAATTTAGACATAGATTTACTGTGTAACACAATTTTTTTTTGTATGTATTGAAATTCAATTTTTTTTTTGTTGGATCAAGGACATCAATACCAAGAGCATAGATATTTTTCAGTTTTTTTTGGTAATCTATTTTTCCATGTGCAAAACAAAGAACTTGATTTCCTGTGAAAAACTTTCATTCACAAGAAATAAAAAATAAATATATTTAAAGTTTTTTTTTTTGGAAGCTTAAAGGATTACATACTTACAAAATATAAATTTTAAATGAATTCATTTGATCCCCCAAAATGTAAATCAAAAGTGGTTTTTTATCAACATTTCGATAGGTGTAGAGGAGACTCCATTATAGGTATGGTTTAAAACTAGCCGGTTCTATCCAATGGGGTTTGATCTAAGGGGGTTTGATCAAACCCTCTTAATTAGAATCCTTTAAATGAAACCTTTCAATGCTTAAATTATTATATTTTCTAAAAATATGTGATGTCATCAAAAATCATGATGCCCCAGAAAGTGTAACCCATTATTGTGGCAGCACTCAGAATTGATTTGATTCTTCTTAAGAAGATGCTTCTATTCATCAATCTGTTTTGAATAACATTGATGTTCATCATGCCCTGTTTTCTTGCAATATGCACATGTAGGCTTCTCCTTCTTAGATGATTCCCCTTTAGAGGTAGAGGATTCAAATTCTTTGTGGCTTGTTCTTTTTTTTTTTGCTTCTTATCAAGATTCCTTTATTTTTTTTGTACTTTAGATTCACTAGCCTATAATGCTTGTGACTTGGAAGACTTGATTAGACTCATTGCATTAATTTCACTTCCTCTTGGATTAGGAGATTCACAAAGTCATCAAAATTAGGATCAGCTTATGATGCTCCCATAGAAAATCGATGAGTAGGAAAGCCAAAAACAAACATTGAATACTCAAGACCAATCTTTTTTTTAACCCAAAAGGGGTGAAAATATTATTGAAGGAAAAACAAATAATTACAAAAAGAGGGACATAAAGTCCCCAAACTTCGGAGAAAAAATAGGGCCAATGGAGAAATCATAGGTGTCAAAAAGACCACCACACTAACCATCCTCCCAACACCAAAGAGTATATAACCAAACTAAACCCACACACAATTTTTCTGATCCTCATGAAGAAGATGAGCAAGTTGTTGACATTTTTGCTGGTCAAGTTGACCCTAGCCCCAGATAGACCACTCTCCCATCTCATCAGAAGCCCATTTAACAAGACAATTGATCACTTTGTTCCACTCCCTTGGAATATGCACAAAGGAAATAGAGACAAAATTTGAGGCTAGATTGAGGATCTGCCTAACAATCACACCTAATCTTTAGGAAGAGTTCTGGAAGTCCTGGTTGTTTAACAAAGAAACAAGAATCATTGAATCCATCTCGCAGATCACCTTCCTCCAACCCCACTCACAAGCTTTCTCCAAGGACTTGATAATAGCCCAGGCCTCCATTTGATTATTAGAGTGCACTCCCATATAGATGAAGAAGAAAAATTGAGCACAACCCTGGCTATCACGTCCCACACCACCAATGTTGACAACACCTAGGTTACCATGGACAGATCCATCTGTGCTTATTTTATGGACCCCAAATGGAGGCGAACACCACTTACCCACACGATTCACCTTCTTGGACACCTTCACCTTGGAGCCCCACCGAAGATAGGCCCCATAGTTCCTAGAAAGCTATAAAAGGGAAAAAAATTGGAATCATTTGAAGTCAGAGGTTCCTCTAGGTCAATCTTTGCCTCTATAGTCTCTTTGAACATTCTTTTAGTCTTAAACTAGATCTGGAGGGCACCCTGCCTACGATCCTGAAAAATTTGCTTATCTCTCTAGCCAAATCTGCCAAATAATTAGGGAAGGACGCAAATCCCAAACAACCACCAAAAAGGATACAGAAGCTGGAGGGAAGCTCAAGTTCATCCACAAATCATACAGAGACGAAGCCTAGACAAACGGTCTTTTCCACAAATTCCACCACCATCTCCAAATTTCAAATACAAAGAGCACTGAAAGAACAGATGGCCAATGTTCTCTTCACTATTTCGACATAGAAAGAAAATTGAAGGGCTGCAAAATCCCTTTTCCTGATGTTCTTCCAAGTAAGGCATTTGTTCAGATTCAATAGCCACATAAATAGATTACACTTGGGCTAACCAATATTATTCCATATGCGTTTCCACCAGGGGCTCTCCTCCAAGACATAATTCCAATCAAGCAAAGTAGCATAAGCCCGAGCCACCGTGTACCTCCCATTAGGGCCAATACCCCAAGCCAAACCATCTTGCACCTCCAGAGAACTACAAGGACACTAAAAAAGGATTGAAGCTAAGGAGTTCCTCTCCTCCAAAGAGCCCCCACCAGGCCAAGTAATAGGGTGATGCCATTGATACACCAAAGAAGCCCCCAAAGAGGAAAATAACTTAAAGCTGTCAACATTTGTCCATCCAACCTCCAAAAAAGCTTCACTTAAAACTTGAAGATGTGGGTGAGATGAAAGGATAGGCAGATGACCATCCCAAGAATCCAACCAAAAGTGACCTAAATTACCCTTATTAATGATCCAAAATAAACCCTCCTTGATGAGGGTGGAACCTCGTTTTAAATTATTCCAGATCATGGACCCCTTACCATTTAATTCTATATGGGAGATGTCCTCCTCAACCACTCCACCAATATATTTGTAATTCAGAATACGGGCCCAAGGTTGATTAGAAAGAGTGCACCACCTCCAATATAATTTTGCAGCAAGAGCCACACTATTATGCCCAGATTGCCTAAACCCCAAACCACCATACTCCTTGGGCTTACACACCTGGTCCCAACTCACCAAGCTCCACTTTTGATGCTCAATATTTCTATCCCATAAGAATTTCCTAGAAAGATAATCATATTCCTTAAGAAAACCCTTGGGAGTAGATAAAGCCATAAACCTGTACAAAGGGAGAGCCTGCAAGACAAATTTTAAGAGAGTCAACCTTCTAGCAAAGGATAACCACCTAAAAGTTCAGTGATTGAACTTTGCACAAAATTTGTCCAAAATTTATTGCTAGTGCCTCTTATTCAAATTTCCCACATAAAGGGGAATGCCCAGATAATCCATATGAAGGCTACCAATTTAAAAATGAAGACTGTGGGAAATCCTGTTCTGGATTAGCCTAGGAGTATTTAAGAAAATGATGCTAGACTTCCCCTCATTAATATTTTGACCAAAAGCAACAAGATAAATATCCAGAACCTTCTTGAAATTTGTTGCCTCATCAATTCTAGCCAGCCCCATCAAAGCAATATCATCAACAAATTGGAGATGATTTTGGGAGATTAATCCCTGGTTTTAGCTCCACCCTTTGATAAGATCTCTATCCTTATGCTGCCTCAACAATCTACTAAGACCCTCAACAAAAAGAATAAAAAGATATGGAGATAAAGGATCTCCCTGCCTAAGTCCCTGTGAACCTGAAAAGGTAGAGGAAGGCAATCCATTGATCAAAATGGAGAAGGAGGATGTTGTCACACAACTCATAACCCAAGAGATCCAATCAGGATGGAACTCGATGGCTACAAGCATATGCTGAAGAAAGGACCACTTGACCCTATCATAAGCTTTAGACATACCCAATTTTATAAACATTGATTTCTCCTTAGAAGAGGACATGGAATGCACAACTTCCATCGCCACCACAATCCCATCCACAATTTGACAACCTTTGACAAAACCCCCTTGCTCCGCTGAGATTAGGGAGGCCAAGCAAGTTTCCAACCTTTCCACAATCGGCTTAGTAATAATTTTAAAAGAAACATTACATAAAGCAATAGGCCTGAAAGAATCAAAAGAGTTGGCTCCATCTTTTTTAGGAATAAGAGCAAGAAAGGTTGAGTTAAGAGCCTTGAGCATCTGCTTATTAGTTTGAGATTCTCTAACCACCTCAAGCAAATCAAATTTCAGGATATCCCAAAACTCCCTGAAAAACTCAATGGGAAAGCCATAAGGTCCAGGAGCCTTACCTTTCTTCATCTAGAAAACAATGCATTCAACCTCCTCCAAAGAAATAGGCTTTAGAAGTAAGTTGTTCATCTCTCTAGAAACAATCAGAGGAATACAGTCAAGGACAATATTCTCCTCAGCCTCTGCCATCGGGTTATCTTCTATGAAAAGGGAAGAAAATAATCTAACCGCTTCCTTGGAAATGGCATGAGAAGAAGAGAGAAGACCCCCTTGCCCGAAAATAATAGAAGCCACCAAATTACCATACCTTCTCTCCTTGACAAAATTATGAAAAAAAGTAGGGTTCTTGTATGTGAACCTTATGTTTCCAAAAAATTTCCTCCCGTAACTCCACTATCATGCCCTCTTTCTTGATTCTGAACGTGATGCTATCTAAATGAGCTTGAACCTGCTTTTTCTCAAAGAAAGTATTCACATATGAATATTTGTTCCATTTTTTAAGCTTGTACTTAACAAATTGAAGCCTTTTGAAAAAGGAGAACATAATAGTCCCAAAGACGGGCTTCCCCTCAGACCACCATCCCTCAACCAACTGGTGCAAACTAGGATCATGAAGCCACATGAGCTAGAATTTAAAAGGAGGGTTTTTGGACAAAGAAAACCAGAGGGATGAGAATTTGATAGGCCAATGATATGACCCTTTCCATCCCATAATTTCAGAAGAAGAAGCCCAACAATCCCCAAGCCAATGTTTAGAGACCAGGAATTTGTCAAGCATCTCAAAAATAGAACTTTCCCCACATCTTCTGTTATGCCAAGTAAAAGTCCCACTAATAGGCTTCACATCCACCAACTTGAGAGAAGAGATATTATCACACATCAAGGTTGAAGCAGGACTCAAACAACCCACCCCCCCAGATTTTTCCTCCAGGCAACAAATAGAATTGAAATCACCTGCCAGAATCCAAGGACAAAAGGGTGCCAAAGATCTAATGAATCTAACTTGGGACCACAACATTGTCTTACCTGGAAAATCATTAGGTGCATAGACATTGGAGTAAAGAGAAACCAGTCCAGAATCAAAACAAGATGCAAGCACTAATAGAGAATTTCTGCCAGCCACCCACCAAAGAGGAGTTATCTTACAAGGATTCCAAAGGCAAGCAACACCCCCAACAGATCCATGAGATCCCACACAATGGAATAGACCTATCCGATGGACTTTGGAAGAAACCCTACACATTTCATCCACAAAAAAAATAGTTTCCTAGATAAAAATAATATCCACATTGTGATCACGAATCAAATCTCAGGTAACCTTTTGTCTAGGGATGCTACCCAGACCCATTGCGTTCCATGAGAGCACAATCATTTGTGGGATGAAGCAAAGTGAGATTCTAGAGTCTTAACAATACTTGACTCCACTAAGGACTCACCCATTATCTTCATATTTTCCATATCCTTTTTCCTACCCACCTTGCCTGATCTGTCCACTACTCCCTTCTTTAAATTCTTCTGATTTATTCCTAGCAAGGGCATATTTTTCTTTTTACCATCTTCCTTTGTTCTAAAGTCTAGAGCCTGATCAATGTTTACTTCGTTATCCTCAAGTTCTAGAAGGTTCTCACATAAAGGATTAGCCATGATAACTACCCTTGGGACATCACCAAGCTCTTGAGTATCCACAAATGTCTCAATAGGATTTGGTGACTTTGAATTAGGTACCATCCTTTAAAGTCTCAAGAAAATTGCTTCACGAATAGGAATTTGTGAAATATGAGAAGACGGGTCCAAACCTTGGGTGTCTTGACCTCCAAAAGAAAGATCATGCTCCATTGAATCCAAGTCCTCAAAAGTTTCAAGGACATCAAACCTATTACCAAACCCTCCTTTTTGCACAACCTTGTTTTGTCTAGCTACCCCCCTAGCCTTGGATCGGCCTTTTATAGGAATAAACCCCTTTGAATATGTTCCCTCATTTTGAACAAGGGCTTTACCCTTTGCATTAGACTCAGAAACCTGTTGCTCAGGCTGAGAACGCTGAGAACTACCTCTTGATTTGGGGTAATTTCTTTGTAAATGTCCATACTCATGACATAATCTACACCGGAAAGGAAGAGCTTCGTAATCCACCTACTAAATCCAACTCGTATCTCCTAATTTAATCTCAACAAATTTAGGCAGCAGTATGTTTAAATTAATTTCCACACACAACTGAGCAAAGGAAGTCACCCTTCAATCAAGGGTTTGGCGAGAGGGTCCCAAGGGATTCCCCAAATCTACCGCAATAGAATGCATCACATCTTTCCACCAAAATTCCATTGGAAGGCAGGGCAATCAAACCCACACAGGTATCTTTGACGGAAGCTCTTTAGAGGGATCAAACCCCAAATGCCATGGTTTAATAAAGAGCCTGACTTGATTATGAAAATAAGGGCCTCCTTCAAAAACCATTTGACAATCTACAAGCCTAGAAAATACAACAAAAAAAAACCATTTTCTCCAAGGATAATCTCCATATCACCCTCTAGGTTCCAGTTTCTCTGAGCCCATGCTTCCAAAAACAACAACGAAATGCGGACACCCATGAACTTGCAAATTAGAGTGCGCTCCACTAAGTACATGACATATTCTGCAACAACCTCATGATTGATCACCACAATCGGGCGATCCTTGCTCCTTTCCAAGCAACCAACTGGCTTTGATTTCATTTTTGAAGAAAGATTACTTTGAGCCTTTTTCGTAGCATGTAAGAGGAAATTGACAACATCTCCATACCTCATTGAAGGCAAATCTCCATTCATAGCAGCAATTTTGAAAGACGAATCTCCATTCATAGAAGTAGTTTTAAAAGACATCCGAGAGGGGTCCCCAGGACCCTAGAGGGTGCCATGGAAAGCACGAACACACAACACAAAACCCGAAATCACAAAAAAGATAGAAGAACTAAAAATATGAGGAAATGATGACAAAACCAACAAATGAAAAGAAGTTGCCCTGCATGTATACCCCACGCCCTCCCCATGACTCAACACCCATGAACAAGGACATGCACAACCCCCCACACTCGCACAGAGTAGAAACAACCGCTCAACAACCCTCAACCCGCTTCACGCGAAATGCCACCCACTCAAGACCAAGCTTGAATAACACATTCACAATGAATTATAAATCCTTTTGATTAATATCACAATATTTTAGTTGTGTTCTTAGTTGTTGATATTGGAGATATAGTCTTGGATGTGGTCAAAACTTTTAGGATCAAGATTCATCAAATCATTATCAATCTAATATCCCTTAATTTTATCCATTTTATCATACAATTTTTCAAAATTCCCTTGAGCCTCTTTAGGTGTTTCAAATGATTTAACATGAAATTGTAAATCGAATGAGACTAATGAAAATATACATCAAAGTGTTTTCTCACTATTAAGCTGCCAATTTTCCAATTCTTTAGCATCAATAGGTTGAAGAATAGTTTCCTGTATATAGCTTAAACAACCTTTCCCCATGACATAATTTCATACTGATCTTCTCCATAAAGCATAATTATATGGAGTTAGGAGTTCAATTTGAGATTTCCCCATTGCAAGAACACACAAGAAGCAAAAGAAAGCAATCAACCATTGCAAGATTACTACCCCCTCCAAATTATAGCAACCAAGAAACCCCCACCAACAATATATGATTGTAGTACTTTATGCTTCGTGCTATTACATGCACCATTTTCCAAAAGCAACGAAGTGGACTTGATCTTAGTGCTTATAGATGCCAAATTTGGCAATAAGCTTAAAGTAAAATTTATACACGGAGTGATCAATTTGATCAAATCATTGTAAATTACACTATTATGCACTTTCAAAAAAAATTCACCTAAAAATGTTATCGTAGGAGCAAAAATGGAGCCTCAGAAGTTTTGAAAAAGAGAATGACTCAACAACACATATGATAATTTGCAATTTCTTGAAAAACCAAGCATCAAAATCAAAAACCAATTGCACCACTGTGAAGAGCACAAAATTCTATCTCAAATAAAAAAATTGCTTGAGAAAAAAAAATTCAGTATGACCAAGTTATGAGCCTCCAAAGTTGGATTGCAAAATCAAAAACTATAATGGAGAGGGGGACCAAAAATCTAAATTGATGCTGGCTTCATTGCTGATGTAGTGTTGATGCCAATAGATGATGATCTTAAAATTGATAGTTAGCAAGTTATTGCAAGTTGAATATGCTCTTACTTTGTCAGAATATTCCTTCACTAGTATATTTTTCAGAAATATTTTGGAATAGGGTGTCGACAAATATTTTTGCTGATCTGATGGAATATTTGCAATTGCTCTAGGATAATTTTGATGGTCACCTGCTAGTTGTTGCATTATTGAGTGAATTGATGGGCCTCCTTGCCTGCTAGTTGTTGCATGGGCGATTTAGGACCTACCATGTGGCAGGCACTGCTGCCACTAGCAGTCAACTGTGTAGGGACGTACCTACCAACAAAAGTATGAATTATGGATATATTTATATATAAATAAAAATTGTAGACTTTATATATTTTTTATATTTTTTATTAAAACCACTTTTTTTATTATTTTCACCTGCGGATATTTTTTTTGCAAACCCATACTATTTTTTCCACGACAAAGCTGTACGACCGAATTGAGGAAAAATTTCTTCTGAAGGCTCAGGTCAAGTGCTCAATTTTTGTGTTTTGACAGTTGATCCTTAGGTTTTTGAGCCTTTCGAACACAACGACAGAGTCGATTTTGGCCCATAGTACTCCAAAACTTTAGCCACCTCTTGGATATGGTAACCTTTGCCTAAATTAAAACCCTTGTAGATTTGACACAATATAACAAAATTTGATGAAATGAAAGGCAAACCTTACTTTATTTGATGGCTTGGATTCAATGGTGAGGTCTTTGAAACCCCCAATCACGACAAAATTTTCAAGCCAAAATAGGTCTCTCAGATTTGGGAAGAAGTTTGCAACACTGAACCTTTGATACCATGTAGGAGTTAATGGTGAACTTCTCAACACCCAAGATCACCTACAAGACAAAAAATAACTTCCATTTCCACAAGAGATAAATGACAAAAATATCATGCTATGATTATGGATGCAAGATTGCCAAATTGAATATAAGATGTACTAAGTTGTGAGATAATATTATACAAGATATTGACATGTGTCTTAATCCTGTACAATGAAAAGTACTTCAAAAAATATTAAATGACTTAGGACACAATCATTAAAATCCAAAAGATAATATAAAATCTAGTGATAACTAACACTATCTAGAAAGATTCTGGGGAAGAGTCTCCCTCTCTCCTTGGCTGGCGGTATCTATGGTGTGGCTTCGCCGAGTGCTGAATTGGGGTTGCAGAAGCAGGGTAAAGAAAGAGATGTGTGTGGTGGTACTGTGGGACCTAGTAAAGAGGATGCAGATAGGAGTTTGAAAAGGAAGGCTATTGCAGAGGAAATTGCATGCTCCATTCGAAAGATGAAGACTCTTGCTTCAACTGGTAAAGGTAAGGAAATTTCTGTTGAAAAGGTTCATGCTAGCTCTTTTGTTGAAGATGTTGCTATGGGGAAACGTGTTGAGAACCTTGATAGGGAGGAATTGTCTGATGTGTTGGGCTCGGCCAGTGATAGTGCCAATATGCTTTTTAAACTTTTTAAATGGTTTTTCCATGAGATTAACATGATCAATGTTAGAATTAGAGGTGTTGCTAGTAAGGCGGAGGACCCTTCTATCCAAAGACAAATTGATAATCTCATGGATTATCTTAACACCATGGCCAATACTGTGGCAGAGGAAACCATTAATCTGATTTTTTTTGGAAGGTAGAATGTTATCCCTTGAGGATAAAGTTGATAAGCTATGAAATTTTGTGTTGAAGGGAGGTGATGCCTCTAAGGTTTTGGTTATTTCAGATTCTACCAAGGTGACTTCCCCTCTGACTGTTGCTAAGAAGAGAAAGGAGACTGTGTCTGTTGATGTTAATGCTGCTAGGGGTAAGCTGATGGATGTGGAGGGTGTTGCTGAGAAAGGTGTTGTGAAAGCTAGTGTTTTGAGTGTTGAGGTGAATATGGGTGGGCCGGGAGCCAAAACCAGAAATATAATGAAAGCTCAGGCTGGGACCTCAGGTATTGAGGTGTCTGATATGGTGGATAATGAGCAGAGGTGGGATGCTCGTGAAATGGAAGCTATGGAGACTCTGAACAATTTGTAGTGTTGTTGGTTGGTTGCCTTCCTTTTGGCTATTTTTTGGTTGTTGTTCGGCTGTCGTTGGGTTGATTGTTTCTTAATGTTGTTTTCCTTTGTTATCAACTACTTTTTGATGTAAAGGGTTCTATTTTTCACCTCGAATCAAAACACTATCTAGAAAGATTCCCTTCTAGGATGTAAGTGGACTTAACATGTAAATAAGAGCTAGTAAAGACTAGATAGGTAAAACACCTATTTACACCAACAAATTTTGTTTTACATTAATGTGTGGGTAGATGTTCCATTTATGATTTGATGGTGTGAAAATGAGAATAATTCTTGGACTGAAAAGAAATAAAGAAATCACTAAACATTTAAATATTAAATTGAAAATAAAAGAGTAGAAATAACTAGTATACACTGATAAACTTGAATGGAACAATCATTAATCTCATTTTTTTATTACACATAGAATGGTTAAATGATAGATTTATAATGGGTTATCTTTTTTTTAAAGATAAAGTAATGCAAGTTCTATAAGGGTCCTTGCCCTTGAAAGTAAGTATTACAAAGTGAAATTATTTTAGAGCTTTGAAAAAAAAATCCACCTAAAGCTACTTAACATACCACTAAAAGCAAGCATAAAAGAATAAACTATCTTGGTTAGCTACAACTAGTGCCCTAAACTGCTATCTCATCACCTTAGAAAAGAAAAGCAAAATCCATAGATGCAAAGCACTAAATTACACCCAAACACTCCCTATCACCATGTTGATCCTGGCTAGTATTTATTGGTTCCTCCATTGTTGGAGCATTATCATTACTAGACTGCCCCCTCTGTGTCCTTGTGAGCATTGAAAACCAAACTCAATAACATATTTCACAATGTTGTTGGAGCAATAAAATCTAGAAAAAAAGGATTGTGTAGTCACCAACCTCCAAGCATCCTTTATAGTGAACATGCGACCCTAACTAGATTTTGCATACATTGTTCCAATAAGCTCGTAAGACCCAAATTTCTCTCAAAGTCTCCCATCACATTTAGAATTTCCGCCTAAGAGGGTTAAGATGCCAAAGATACTCCTTTAATCTCTATTGCTTGCACTTTTCATCCTACCACTTTATTTATATTTGACACCATTATCCCTACAAACTAGTCAAGCAAGAAAATATTGAGTAGCCATAGATGAAATTTTGCATTGGGGCGATATAGTGCTATGTTGGCAAAAAAATCCTCTTTGAGTGTCACCTTTAAGCGTTAATTGTTTCAAAGGGCTTGTTCACCTGATATGAATTTGATAAGGCCTAGCATAATTAGATTCCTACAAGCAATGATGCACTACAAACAACAATGAGATATACCTCCTTGTAGTAGCATCACCCCATCTCCATGTTCCATCAACATATCTTCCATGCTCCACAAGTTCACAAACCATAGATACTTCTTGCAATCTACACCTTTAATTTACAAAGATAATGCAATCACAATAGGAGGGTGAATGATTGTTTGGATGCGTAATGAATAAAAAATAGCAATAGACCCACACAAACTAGGAACCAAAACCAAATGACATGAGACATATCTTGGGAAAACCCTCCAAAGAGGGAAAAACACAGCCTCATGATAGTTACTAGATCTAATATTTCTAACTTTGAACTCTCCTTCAATCCATTCTCCTCATAACCATGCTCAGACCTCCAACATAGCTCCAACATCTTCTAACTTCTCCTTTTATCTTTTTCAATGATTGTAGAAATTTATATATACCATTCTCCAACTTAATGATTCATGTCCATTGCAAGGTGACATAAAGCTAATCACTCCTTGAATCTTGTAGTTGGTTAGTGAGAGATAAATTTTTAAACCAATCCAAAACAACAATTTTTTTTTTTATGTGGTGCCTAATTACTCTTCTAGATCCACTAATTCCTCCTATGCTAGCTTTGATTGTTGCAAACTCTATTTTTTTTGGTGCCAAAAGCAATTTTTCAACGATTAGTCTAGTTTGGTATAGGTTGAAAAAACCTAATAAGTCTCATAATGAATCCAAGTGTCCTCAAATGTGGATATGACCTAATACCATATTGAATGTTCCACTAAAACTATAAGGATCTTAATTGTGAAATGCGGAAAAATGCGGTGAAATCCTCTACAACTAATTGGTGAATCAAATATGCAATCAAACTAAATAAATGATAATGATGTGGGAATGCTTAGTTTCCCCCAAGTATGCTCCTACATTAGGCATTGTAGGTAGATTGAAAATTGAGCCCCTCACTTTTCAACAACTAGAGGGAACCCTAGTCAGCCTTGGAAATCCAATTTTATTCATCTTCATTTCTCCCTCATTATAGAGCATCGCATGTGTCAAAGGTGAATGAAATGTTTTATAGTGCATCAACTATAGCTCTATCAAGTGGTTTTTTTGGAATGGGATCATTTGATCTAAGTAATCACCAAGGCTAGACCCCACACACCCCTTATTATCAAACACTTTATCTTTAATTGCTACTATTTATGTAATATGACAACCCACTTATTCCTGAAACAATAGATGACAACCCACTAAGAGTTAAGTTGATGCAATTAGCTAAGGCCACTCCATTTCACCAAATATTCCTCATATTACTTATTTTCGATACTCTTCCCAACTTTGTTGTCTAATATTTCCTCGATCTCATCTTTTGGTTGTGGTGATATATGGTTTTTCCCTTGGTCCTCCCTGTTACTCCCCTCTAGATTTGTCATGTTACTTGTATAGATCTGTGAAGTTGAATATCAATGATATATCAAGGTCCTTTGATAATTCCACTTCATAGGTGATGAGGTAAAAATAACCTCGTCAATATAATGAACTAAATACCTTACCTCACATCTTCCAATTGCCTTTACCTTGCCAATTAATTATCTTTAGGATTAATAACTGCTTGCTTTTTGTGATTTTTTTTTATAAACTTTATTTCTTGAAATTAATTTAAATAAGCTAACCTGTGCTGACATAATGGTATAGTTTCTAAGTATTGTACAGGTTAATAAGAGAAATTGGTCATCATGCCAGCCAAATGGATTCAATGCAGACCTCAACACGATTAAAGACAAGCTCTAGGAAAAATAGGCGCTAGAACTTTAGGGGAATGCATGGTGGACTGAGTTCTAAAAGTTTTCTGTTATTTTCAATTTAAAGACTTTATGAATCATCTCAAGCCATTTGATGCTTTATATAGTGGAATTTAAGTCTATTAGTTTGTTAAATTCAGTTAAAGACTTTTTTAGTGGTAATCTTTACAATATGAAATATAGGATTTTGTTAGCTATTTTTATATAAATATGTAATCATCAGAAGCAATATACATAGAGATATTTTTATGCTGTCATAATGCATTCTTAAGCTATGTTTTCAAGATATACTTTCAATATGAATAAAGCAAGTTTTTCCCATCTCATTCTGAGTTGTTAGTATTGTGAATGAAATAATTTTTCATGGACTAGTCTTGGCATTACAAAGTGTATGTGATCTGAGCTAAACGTAGGAGCACTCAAGAGATGGCCACTCGAGGGACTGTAGAGTAGATATATAATTATTCTATTTTTAATTTTGTTCTTTCATTCTGTAAATGATAACTGTGAAGTTTATTTCATGTGTCGAGTTCTCTTAAGTAAATCCTGCAGGTTGTAGTTGAGTTTGTAATCTTTAAGTTCTACTGTCTGAAGTTCCAGAGTACCTACTTTCATTTGTTAGTTTCAAGTTGTTAAGTTGTTTTCTATTAATTATTAATTTTGTTATCCGTTGTTAGTTAGATGTTTCATAGTTTCTTTACAAGCATTTCCTCTTCAACAATTTACACACTTCTTAGCTTAATTATCTCCATGCTTTCTAGTTTAATCGTTATGCTTTTTAGATTAATAATCTCCTGCTTTCTAGTTTAGTTATTTCAAGCTTTCTAGGTAAATGATTTCATGCTTTCTAGTTTAGTGGCCTTTTAGTTTAAAGTCTCATTTCAGCTATTTCAATCATTTAGAAAATCCGAGAGAGATAGTTAGGATGTCTTCTATTGCATATAGCCTTTTAACACTGCCCGGATGATACAATTGATGCATTTTCAATTAAAGAGATAGGACCTAACGACAACCTGCCAATAGGAATTTCTTGAATCAAACTTCTTTATGATTATGCAATGACCAAATTTTCTAATTTTTGTGTTGTTATATGTCATGCGTAAACCTCTTCTTTCTTTGGTATACAATCACTTCATCTCCCACAAAAAATTGCATTCCTCTTGGTTTTTTCCACATTCTCACTTCCTCATATACTTTCATGTGTTCAACAAAATCTTCTGCCTCCACCCCTTTCTTGTCTTCCTTATTGATATCTTTTATTTCCAATATATTATTTGTGTGGTACCATTTATAATATGAAACGATGTTCTTTTGATGCTCCTATTCATTCAATTATTACATACAAAATTTGCCTATGGTAAAACCCTGTTCCAATTCCTTGCTTTCTCTCCAACCAAGCATCTTAATAAGTTTCCCAAGCTCCTATTTACTACTTCCATTTTTCCATTAGTTTATGGATGGTATCAGGTAAGTTGAACTTTAATTATGCTTTCATCTTTTTCCGTAAGGTTCTCTAAAATTATTTGACTATTTTTTGGTAAATCTCATAATCTTACTTCCTTGAAAAATAAGTCTATTATTTGTATTGCATCATCACTTTGCTTAGATGGAATGGAGTGTGTCATAGTGGAAAATCTATCTACAACTACCCCGATTGAATCGTTTCCTTTTTTCATCCTCAACAATCCTAATACAAAGTCCATGCTTATGTCTTCCGTCGACTTCTATGACATTGGTAGGGGTTGATATACTCCAACATTCTAATTGTATCCTTTGGAAACTTGGAAAGTCTTGAGACCTTGGATGGATTTTCAAACATCCTTGTGTATTTGTAGCCAAAAATAGTTTTCATTGACTAATACAATTTTCTTGTCTATCCCAAAATGTCTACCTCGACCTTCACAATGTTTCTCTTTAATCAAATTCTCTCATGGAGCTTAGTATGTACATAATTGGTTTTCTTTGCATAACATATCATCTTGAATCAAGTAATCTAGCCACTTACTTCTATCCATGCTTATTGGATCCATGCATTCCTTCCATACTTCCACAAAGTTGGGATCAATCTCATACAAATATTTTGCTCCTCAAATCCAAGAACTTCAATCCTTAATTTTGTTAGCATATATTGTCTTCTACTAGATGCATCAACAACCTTATTAGACTTATCACTTTAGTGTTTTAGTACAAATGTATAACTTTACATGACTCTACCCACCCCATATGTCTTTGATTTGGTTTAGTTTTATTACTCAAGCACTATAGTGCCTAATGATCCATTTGCACCATAAATTTGTTAGGTAACACAAAATGCCTCCATTTTTTGAGCATTTATATTATGGTATAAAATTCCTTGTTATAGACTGAACATCACTTCTTGGCATCAATATTTTTTCATTGAAGATATTGGTCTTCTTTGGCTTAACACTAGCCCAATTGCATTTCCACTTGCATCATAGTCTACTTAATATCTTGCTAAAATTTTCCAAGGCCAACACTGGTTGCTCTATGAATTTCTTCTTCAACAATTTAAAACACTTATCCATCCTTGAAGTCCACTTGAATTCCTTTCTATCTTCTCTCATGGTCTTTGTTAGCAATGTACAAATATTACTATTTTTTTGGGATGAATTTATAGTAGAAATTGGCTAACTTGTGAAAGGATCTTACTTTCCCAATATTTGAAAATGTGGGCCACTCCACAATGGCTTTGAATTTCTTCAAATCCATCTTTAATCCTTTTTCAAAGATTTAATTATTCCAAGTACATTAGTCCTTCTTTCATGAAACTACACTTTTTAAATTGATTAGAAAATTTTCTTCCATTAGCCTTTGTAATACAAATTCAATGTGCTTTAGATGTTCTTTTTTGGTTCTGCTAAAAATTAGGATATCGTTCAAACAGACTATTACAAATTTATCTAAGAATTTCCTTAACACCTCATTCATTAGTTACATAAACATGCTTGACACATTTGTTAGTCCAAAGGGAATAACCACCCATTTATAAAAACCCTCAGTGGTCTTGAAGGTTGTTTTTCATTCATCTCCTTCTCTTATCTTGATCTGGTGGAAGACACTCCTTAAGTTAATTTTGGTGTTAAGTAGCTTGCTCCACTTTAGCAATCCATGATATCATCTTGATGTAGGGGCATCCTTTGATGCACTTTGTTGTCATTTTGTGAAACTTTGAATTTTGGGTTGTTTGGGTTTTTTTTGTGTCAATAAGGTCAATTTGGACCATTCTAGGCCATTTGGGATCTTTTTGAGTCATTTTGGTGATTAGGAGCAAAAAGTTGTAAAAGTTGCAAAAGTTGTCATGTCAAAGTTGTCAAAAAGTTGCATTTTTGGTTTGGGAAGTTAGGGATCAGTTTTGAACAATGGGAATGAATGTAATCACATAAATATGACATGTACACATGAGCACCAAGGTTGGAGAATGTTTTGGGATGAAAATACTTCAATTTTGCACGTTTTCCTTTACATTTTCTATGTGTAACAGATTGTATTCTCCATTGTACAAACATGTACGGTTTAGAATGACCTTGAAAGTGATTGGGAAATTTGGAAAATGTTTTTATATTTCAAATGATTTTGATTTGGTGAATTTTTATTACGTTTTGTAAAAGTTATAGCAAAAACAGTGCCATAAGAAGTGAATTTTCTACATTTTCAGTTAGAATAGTAAATTGTACGGACTTGTACGACCTGTTACGGATGGAGAAGTCATTGGAGGAGTTAGGGATCTATTCTATGGTTGTTATGCTTTTGGTCTGGTCTCATTTGGAGTTAATTTGAGCAAGTTATGATCAAAATGGTTTTGACAATTCATTTTTAGACCTAGGGTTTCCAGCAAGGGTAATAAATTCATAACTTTTATTTTAACCATAGAAAATTATGAAACTTGATGAAAAGATTCTTAAGGTCATTATCCAGATACCCATTAAAGTAAATTGTACCAAAAAACTATATGTGAAAGTTATACTAACCCATGTGTGTTCATTTTCATAAGAACAGTCATGAAACCCTAGTTTGCTTGATGTTTGAACAAATCTATGCATAGTTTGGGTATAGTTGGATTGGGAATCAATGAAATATGTTGTTGAAGGTCTGTACATACTAAGGCTCTCAATTTTTGATACTTTTCTCTTTTTTGAATTCCCTCTAGGCCTTTACAACAATGTTTCCAATGTGATCTAGAATGCATTTAATCATTGTTTGAAATGAATCAGTTTATGAAAGTTGTCAAGTGAATCAAGAGTAGTTATTTTCTTTGCATCACATCTATCCTTGGAAATGGAAATATATGTCTTACAATTATTTTATTCATCGACTTGGAATCAATACCCATTCTCCACTCATTGTCTTTAGGTGCTTCAATATCATAGGTACTACAATGGACTCAAACTTTCTCAAATCAAATCGTTCCTTGGTAACTCATATACTTGCTTATTTAACTCCCCATTTTACACCAGAATCATTCCATGTGATGCTTTATTTGACATGCTAGCTCTTAGAATTAGATCCATGTGGTGATTGATGCTTCTTACTAGTGGCAACCTTTTAGCATATTGTTAGATATGACATTCTTGTATTCTTTTAGTAATTATGAGACTTTGTGGTGCTTCTTCCCTACTTATGGTGGTACTCCCTTTGTTTCTAGTTTTGAACGCTTTGGTAATTAGTGCAAAACAAATATTCTTAAGCCTTAGTCCATCCTAAAGCTTCCTTCCAACCATCAAACATTTTTTGGTATTGTTACAAACTTGGTTTTCTTTGTCTTTTAGTAGTAGTAGTCTATGCCTACAACCATTCTTAGTTATAGTATATGTATTTTTCTCTCCCATCATGTAATAGTTTATCAGTCAAACTACCAAGGCCTCCCCAAAAGTAGATGACATACATCCATAGGAATTATAGCACACAATAATTCATCATGGTAATTTCCTACCTTAAATCTTACCCAACATTGTTCACTAACCATCACCTTATGTTATTTTTTCAACCAAGCAATTGTGCAAGGCTTTAGGTGCCTTTGCCTCTTCAAGTTCAAATTTTCAACCATTTCTTCTAATACCAAGTTGTTTGTACTTCTGCTATCGATAATTACTTTGGAACACTTCTCTCCTACCTTGCATATTGTTCTAAACACATTATTTCTCTGTATTGGTTCTTCTCCCTCAAGAACATTCACCGAGGTCCATCTCAACATCAATGATTCCCTATGTTTAGGTTCATTATCTGGGTTATAGGATTAGTGGGGTTCTTCCTCCCTGGAAACATAGTTCTAACATTCATTTTTGGCCACCTTCCTTGATCTTGGAAGATTTCAAATGCTCTATATTCTCTACACTTGAAGCATGTTACTTTGAAGAGTCTTTTCTCATCCCTTTGATGCCTCTCTCTTCCCCTTTGGTTCCATCTTTGCAGTATCCCTCTCCTTTGTCTTTTTGGTAGTGGTTGTTATCTCCTTAACCCTCGTGATTAGTGTCACAAATTTTCTTCATTGTAGTATGCTCCACTACCTTTATGGTAGAAATTATCATCTCTCTTGTCCTCCTAGTGGGGCCTCCCATCACCACACCACGACCTTTACTTTCAGGATCTCTCCTCTTTCCCTTCTAATTATTTAATTTATCTTCCTACTTGATCACAAATTGGTATTCTTCCTCTACGGTGGTTAATCTGACTAGGCTTAGTTCTTCTTGAATGCTTTCCCTTAATCCATTAATGTATCTTGTGACCTCCTTGCCTACCTCACTATGCCCTATCCTAATGATATGTTTGTGAAATTATTTTGTATAGTCCTTAATGATTTTGTCATATTGCTTCAAACTCTCCAATTTCTTTAGTAGTTCCAACTCATAAGTTATTAGTATGAATTATTTTTTTATTTTGCAGTCATCCCCTCCCACTTTATTATTCTCTCTTTTCCTTTCCCATTTCTTTCTAGTTCTACTTCCTTCAAACAAACAATAAAATGTCCTTGCACCTTAGTCTTTGCAAACCTAACCATTTCAAGCTACTCATCTCTTCATACTCAAAGTACTCATCTAGCTCATTTATCCAATTAGTTTTTTTGAATTCAAGTTACCATAGTAGTTTAGAACCTCCATTCTAGGTTGTTTGCTAGTTTTGAAAATAGCTTTCAACATCTTCACTTGCTTTGATTCTTCTTCTCAATCTTCAAGATCTTGCACATCCTCTCTAACATCCTCCTCCACATCACTCTCATTGTCATCACCTTGTACTTCATACCCTTTTTCTATCTTCCTCCAAGGCTTCTAGTCTAACCCTATTTTCTCTTATCACTTTCAACATCTCATCTAGCTTCCAAGCAATGTTGACAACTCCCTATACTTTTCACGATGCCATTCTTTCATATTTGTGTCAAATTACCTTTGGTTTGTGATCCAACAACAGTCACCCCTTGCGATTTCCTCTTAATTGATAGTTTGTTGACAAGTTTATTGTAGGTCTCCCCAGTTTGACAGTTTTTTTGCAAATAGAATCCACGAAACACCCACTAAGTCTCTTTAAGGTTCAAAAATTTATCTTTGATACCACATAATAAAAAATTGATAGTAGGGTCCAATGAATGTCCATTTGATCATACAACCTAAAATAATAATCACACCCAAACAAGTAACAACAATCAAATAACACAAAATGTATCTTGAGAAAAACCTCAAAAAGAAAAAACCCAACCCCGAAACAAATTATAATATACCACATTGACTTATATATCAAACTGTAGCCCCATTATAGTTACTAAATCTAATACTTCTAACCTTGAACTCTCCTCATAACGAAGCTCAGACCTACACCCTAGCTCCAATGTTTCCTATCTTCTCTTATGATCTTTTTCAATGATTGCAAAACTTAATATATACCGTTCTCTAATTCACTTAATGATCCACATTGACCACAAGGTGACACAAAGCTAAAAAATCCTTGAATTATGTAGCTGGCTAATGAGAGCTAATTTCTCGAATCAAGCCAAAAAGTAGAAAATAAATTTGTGCAGTACCCAGTGTTACTCCTCTGAATACAACAATTTCTCCTATGTCTTCCTTGACTGTCGCAAACTCCAAATTATCTAACACCAAAAGCAACGCTACAACTGTGACAGTCTGTCAGTTTGATACAAGTTTACAAAACCAAATAAGTCTCTTAATACATTCAGTTATCCTCAACATGATTATGTTTTACCAAAACTACAAAGGCTTAATTGTGAAATACGGTAAACTATACTGAAATTCTCTACAACTGACTGATGAATCAAATCTATAAATAAACGAAATAAGTAAATGTTTTTGATGTGTGATTGCTTTATTTCTTCAATGATTCTCTGCATCAAAACATCGCCTATCTAATTGGTAAATTAAACAATTCTATTTCTATTCTATTTATCTGTAATATCAAGCTGTCAATTTTCTCGAGAACATGATAGAACCATGTCAATTCTAATCATATCAAAGCAGTACCATAAGAAATGAGGTCATGATTTTTTTTTAGATGACTTTGGTGGAATGGATACGCCTCAATCTATGGCTCTCAATCAAAGAAGTTTCAATTTAAGACTCGTGCTCTCATATTGGATAGGTATGTTAATTTCTATAACCCAACAACAGATTAATTGCACAATAAATTCACATAAAGAAATCTGATTTATAACAATTAACACAACTGGGTTAATTAACAACTAATAACATCGGAAGAAAAAAATAACAAGAAGTCAATCACAAAAAGATAATAACACAGATATACCCAGGAAACCCCAATGCAGGGAAAAACCTGCAAATGTTGGATCTTCTATTCAGCCTAATAGCAAACTTTTCTTTTGAAAATACAATACGAGTTTGCTACAACAATCTTACATTTATAGAGCCTAGCTGCTTTACTTAGCGTGCAAGGAAAGAATCTTTCCTTGCTTTCTTTGGCTTTAATTACACATAAAATCACTCTTGGATTTATCTTATCCTCACAAACTTGGAAACATTCTATTAAAGAATAAAAAAACTACTGTTGCTGAAAATCCAACTTGAATTGCTTTTAAAGCATATCTAACTCGAGTTGCTTTAAAGTGATTTAAAGCATATTCAACTCGAGTTGCTTTAAAACAACTCCATATCCCACCTTTTGAGCTACAAAAATCAACACTCCCTCTTAGTGAGGAAGGTGTTCTGCACCACACCCAACTTGTCCCTGAAGAATTCAAACTTGCTCTTCATCAAGGCCTTCGTTAGGATATCTGCTATCTATTCATCCGTAGGAATGTAAATGAGCTTCACTATCCCCTTCTCCACACAATCTCTGATGAAGTGGTACTTGATCTCAATGTGCTTTGACTTGTCATGAAACACTAGATTCTCAGAGAGTTTGATACAACTTTGATTATCATAGTAAATGACTATAGGATCCAGCTCCTGTTCAAAGAGCCTAGCTAGAAGTTTCTAAAGCTAGATAGCCTCACATGTAGCCATACTGGCTGCCATATACTTAGCCTCTGCAGAACTCAACACAACTGACTTCTGTTTCCTACTGTACCAAGAGACTGCTCCTGATCCCAAACTGAAACTGCACCCTGAAGTGCTCTTCCGATTAGTTGTACTGCCTACCCAATCTGCATTGGTAAACCCCTCGAGCTTCACTCCATCCTATTGAACATACTTCAGCCCATAATCAACTGTGCCTTGGAGATATCTCAAAACATGCTTCGCAGCTATCTAGTGCACACGTTTAGATTCCACCATAAACTGACTGAGTGAGTTCACTGCAAAACAAATGTCTGGCCTGGTGTTGACCATATACATAAGAGAGCCTATCAACTGTCTGTATAAAGTTGGGCCCACTGCCTCTGATCTAGAAGCATCAATCTTCTTCCAATTGGTCACAAGTGGCGTTGACATAGACTTACAGTTTTCCATCCTGAATCGCTTCAAGATATCAATTAAGTACTTCCCTTGTCCAAGGAAGATCTCTCCCTCTTTCTGCCACAACTCCAATCCCAGAAAGTAGTGCATCAACCCCAAGTCCTTCATCTCAAACTCTCTTGCAAGATCTCGCTTACAATGTGCTATGAACTCCTCTGACCCTGTGAGAAATAGGTCATCAACATATAACACCAATATGAGAAGTTCACCCTTCACCTGAACATAGTACAGGTTCAGATCTGCCTCACTCTTGATGAAGCCCACACTCTGCAAGTAACTGTCGATACATGAATACCACGTCCTGAGAGCCTGCTTGAGTCCATATAGTGCTCTTTTCAACCTGCATACATGAGAATCCCTCTCATGTGCTTCAAATCCTTCTGGTTGCTCTATGTAAATATATTCCTCAATCACCCCATTGAGGAAGGTCGTCTTCACATCCATCTGGTGAATCCTCCAACCCATTTGTGCTGCTCTAGAAATGATAGCTCTTATGGATGAGTACCTGGCTACTGGAGCGAAAGTCTCATCATAGTCAACTCCTTTCTGAGAAAACCCCTTAGCCACAAACCGGGCTTTGAACTTTTGCACACTACCATCTACAACATGCTTAATATTATACAACCATCTTGATCCCACCATAGAATTATCTTTTGGTCGCGGTACTACCTCCCACACACTATTCTTCATGATGGAAGAATACTCTTCCACCATGGCATCCCTCCATACTTGGTGTTTGGATGCCTCTTGAAAGTTGGAAGGCTCTACTTCAATTAATTCACTTATAAGTGCCACATACTCAGAATAATGTTTGGGATCCCTTCTCTGTCTGACTGAATCTTGAGGATCACCTACATATTCTTGAGCTTCTCTCAATGTCTACTTAGCTGCCTTGTTTCTCCTCTTCTCAGTAATAGGAATCTGAGGTTGAGGAATTATTTGTTCCTCCGTCTGATCACCTTGCTCGGCCTGCTTGCTCTACTCTCCAACTTGCGTGACTGAAGTTTGAGGAATTTGTGCTACCTCAACTGTGGGTGATTGTTCCTCCTCATTCATCAAGTTGCTTGACTTCTGAAGAGCCCTCTCTTCCTCAAACTTCACATCTTTGTGAACCACTATTTTCTTGAGAGTAGGAATGTAAACCCGATAAGCCTTAGAAGTTTCACTGTACCCAACAAGGATACCCTTCTCTGCAGTAGGTTCCAACTTGGTTCTCTTCTCAATAGGAATGTGCCCCAAATATGGTTTCTTACCAGTGAACGCCTCTTCTGGAGTCCCAACACTTTGTGAGGGCTCCTATTCTGCAAATACACAGCTGTATTGCAAGCTTCTGCCCATAAGAACCAAGACAGATCCTAATCATGAAGCATGGCCTTGGCTGCTCCAACTATAGCCCTATTCTTTCGTTCAACAACCCCATTCTATTGTGGGTTGTATGGAATTGTCAACTCTTTCTTGATACCTTCCTGAGCACAAAAATCTTTGAAGGCATTCGAGGTATATTCGCCTCCATTATCAGACCTTAGTATCTTGATCTTCCTCCTTGTTTGGTTCTCCACGAGAGCCTTAAACTCTTTGAACCTACTGAAGACCTCATCTTTATTCTTCAGAAAATATATCCATGTCTTCCTGGAGAAATCATCAATGAAAGTAACAAAATACTCGTACCCATTCAAGGATGTTGTTGACATGGGCCCACACACATCTGAATGTACAAGATCCAAAATCCCTTCGGATCTAGTGTCGCTGTTTGGAAAACTAGTCTTGGCATATTTCCCAAGTGCACAACCTTTGCACACCTCATGCTTTTCTGTTTTCATCTCAGGTAGCCCCGTCACTATTTCCTTAAGAATATTAAGTGCTCCATGGTGAAGGTGAGCCATCCTCCTGTGCCACAATTCTCCTATCCCTTTACAACTACTAACCAACGCATGTGTTGGCTCAAATTGTAACCGAAACAAGTTGCCATGCCTAACACCAATCACTTTTGCAACCTTGGAATATTTGGGACGAATATAGACTTTTCCCCTCTCAAAGGTCACGATGTAACCCTTGTCTTCCAAAGCAGAAACTAAGATTAAATTCTTTGTCATGCCAGGGACATACAACACATCCTCCACCAACAAAGGTTTTCCAGACTCCCTCTGAAACTTGACAGTGCCAATACCAGTTGCATGGTACTTGGCATTATCTTTGAGCTCAATATAGAAATCCAACTTCTTCTCCTCCAACTTGGTGAAACATTCTCTGACTCTCGTCATGTGGCGAGAAGCCCCACTGTCAATATACCATACCCTGTTGGAAATTGAACTTGAGAGACAGGCAATGAGTGAAAACTCATTCTCAAATCGTGATGCAAACTCGTCCACCTTTGCTGTAGCAACAACTTGCTTCTTTTGCTTGTCCTTATTTTTCTTATTCGAACATTGACTGGCATAGTGACCCATCTGATGGTAGAAAAAACATTTTATCTTGCTCAGATCTTTCTTCTTCCCACTCTTGGAAGAAGAACCTTCTGTTTGCTCTTTATTGGAATTTTTCTTACCCTTGCTTGCAAGAGCAAGATTTTCTTCGTCTTGACCCTTCTCCATCTAATCTCCTCGATGAGCACCTTCACAGATCTCCTCTTGAACAAAATCATCCCAAAGTATTTCCCAATTAGGTAGCCGATCTCTACCAACAACACACTTGACAAACACTTCCCAGTGCTTAGAAAAACCATTCAAGGCTATACACACCAACTCATCTTCATCAATCGTCTCTCCAACAGTAGCAAGTTCATCCCTAACTTGTGTCAGCTTGGACAAGTAAGAGGTCACACTCTCGCCTTTGGACATCTTGGTATTATGCAATTTTTCCTTGAGCATCATCTTACGACTCTGATAGTCACTTTGACAAAGTTTTGTGAGTGTATCCCACATCTCCTTGGCAGTGTCTTTCCCCGATAAATGAGGAATTAAATGATCTCTTACTCCATCCAGGATAATCCTCTGAGCCTTGGTTTCTTTGACTTCATGCGAATCTAAGGCAACATGATCATTCGTTGGTGGAGTCACTTTTGTGCCAGCATAGATCCATAGCATGTTTTTCTTGAGAACAGATGTAATCCGAACCTTCCACCGCAAGAAGTTAGACGCACCCTCAAGCCTGTCCTCGTATCGAACATTGGTTGCCATAGCCACAAAAGAACTGGAGACGAAAATCTAATTTTTTTTTCTTGAAATCTGCGTCACAAATCTTGGCTTTGTATTCAGAGTTTAGTGCTCTAATACTATGTTAATTTCTATAACCCAGCAACAGATTAACTGCACAATAAATTCACAGAAAGAAATCTAATTTATAACAATTAACACAACTGGGTTAATTAACAACTAATAACAGTGGAAGCAAAAAATAACAAGAAGCCAATCACAAAAAGATAATAACATAGATATACCCAGGAAACCCCAATGCGGGGAAAAACCTGCAAATGTTGGATCTTCTATTCAGCCTAATAGCAAACTTTTCTTTCGAAAATACAATACGAGTTTGCTACAACAATCTTACATTTATAGAGCCTAGCTGCTTTACTTAGCGTGCTTTCCTTGGCTTTAATTACACATAAAATCACTCTTGGATTTATCTTATCCTCACAAACTCGAAAACATTCTATTAAAGAATTAAAAAACTACTGTTGCTAAAAATCCAACTCGAATTGCTTTTAAAGCATATCTAACTCGATTTGCTTTAAAGTGATTTAAAGCATATCCAACTCGAGTTGCTTTAAAATAGCTCCACATCCCACCTTTAGAGCTACAAAAATCAACAAGGTACAACAACTATGTAAATTTGATATAAAAGTCTTCAATTAAGACAATTCTTCATGCATCTTTTTCGAAGAGGAAACGTTAGATTTTCACCTTTATACATCACAGAAATTAATAATGAATTATTAAATTAGAAATATGACTGACTATATGTAATTCTCAATATCTTGTCAAAATAATGAGATTATTGAGTAATTGTGAGTGTCGACTCTCAATGTTGAATTTATATGAATTGATGCAATAATCATATTTTTTAAAATTTATTTATTTGAGTAGATGATGTAATATGTGTCTATCAACTTGTTACATCCAATCCAATACACAATACTTTTGAATTCAAATTACTGATTATTTTGGTAGAAAGTGCACCAAACATGTTTGGTAGACATTGCCGACTAAAGTAGGTGCTAAATGTTACAGACCTTAGAAAGCATTTTCCTTTCCTTTTCTAATTCCCTTTTTATTACATTGTGGCATTATTGAATTGACTCAAAAGTTGTTTTAGAAGGCTATCATATTTTAGAAAAGTAGCAGATTATTTTGGAATTGGAATGAAAAGCTCATAGGTATTATTTAGCTAGGAAATTATAAAATATAAAATTAAGATTTAAACCCCGCTTCAAGGTATTGATAATGATTGTCTACTTTAAATTTTAAGTTCATTTGAATATAAAATAAGTTTGAAATATGAGATATTGATTTTTTCTCAAGAGGATTTGTTTGGGAATATGGTTTTTCATGATAAAGAAGATTAATTTATTATATTCAAATATTTATATATTATAAGGTAATTTTTGAAGTGTTATTTGAAGTGTTTATGTAGATTAGATAAATTCGAGATTATTATTCAAAAATAATTTTTTTTTACATATTTGCAATAATTGTATATATATATATATAAAATGAAGTTAACATGTACATTAAAGAGGGAAAAACTAGCTCTTTGATTTTACTTTAAAATACCACAAAAAAAAATAGATGGAAGGATAGACAATAAATTGGATCTTTTGTCTAGTCTCAAAATATTAAGGTCAAAGTTTGCATTTTATCTTTGATCTTATTTTTAGAAATGGAAAACAATTGTTGACTCTTTCTTTTCATAAAAGGTGAAGTTGTATAAAAGAGCTTTTCACTAAGAAATTCATAAATGATATAACTAGGGGAGAGGGGCCCATAGTGGAGCACACTAACTTCGCCTTTCTCAAAATTTTACGTGGAAATTTCCAATCACTCCCAATTTTGTACAATAGTTTATTTGACAACTCACGTGCTTCTATATTTTGTTTTAGGGCCACATCATCAATATGATGCCACATCAACATGATTTTTGTTTAGGTATCCAAAAAAGGCCCAAAAAAAAGAGACCGATAGTGGTTCACTAAGTCATGTTTTATTGGTGCGCTGATGTGGCATCACATGATTTGTCAGTTTGTGTATTTTATGGATAAAAAGTGTTTTGCAATTGGATATTAAGGTGTTTCACTATGGGACCCACTAAGGACTACTTCTATCCCCACTATTGGACCCCGCTCCACTATAGGCCCCTCTCTCCTATTGAGGTTGATAAAGCACATCTCAGTTGTACATTAGCAGTGAATAATAACTGAGCAGTAGATCTACATGAAAGCAAGTAGGATATAAACTTCATTTTGAGATTTCAAAGGTGGGTCAATTAGCATTTGAGTGATTACTAAGGATTTAACTAATAAAAGTAGTGAAGGGAATGAAATCTGCTATCCTCACTTGCAAATAATATTGTTTGTCTTCATAGGAATTGGAAATATGCTACTTTGGACTGTATACAAAAAAATGAGTTTCAATTGGGTAAAAAATGGGGATAAAAAAGTTTTGAAAGAAAAAAAATATATTGCGAGTATGTTCACATTTGGCATTGATCACAATACATTGTTTGTTTAAGTTATTTTTCAATGATATGTTCAGACATCACCAAAAAATTTTGATCTTTATATCTTCCTTCTTCCAACCATCTTTTTGTTTTATATCTTCATCTCTTCCAATCCTTTTGTTTTATATCCTCTCTTTTTGTTTTATATCTTCCTCTCTTCCAACCATCTTTTTGTTTTGTCTTATTTAACTTTACAATGGTTTTTGGTTCTTGTACAGTTCATTTTTTATTTTGTCATACTTTATCTTTTTAATGTTTGTTATTTTTTTTTTGTTGTAAATTAGTTTTTAATGTTTTGTGGTATTTTGAAAATTTGGTATTAATTTGAAATGGTTGTTCTATTTGAACATCAATTTTTTAATGATAATTTTAGATTGTATCTATAATTTAATATTGGTAAGTAATTTTTTTTAATTGATAGAAAATTACTTTTGATTATTGAATTGTTTAATATTTAAAATACATAGAAATAACATTTTTTCATTTGATTAATTTAGAAATTGAGATTTTAAGTATTATGTAAAATTTGATTGTACATGTTTCTTTTTAATTTGATAGAGACTTAATTGATCAAGTTTAATTATTACGATATAATATAATATTTCTATCTTAGAATCAATTCCAAGTATTTGATTTAAAAGAAAATATATTAAGAGCAAAAGTTTGAAGCATATCCTTAATGCATCGATTGTGAAGAAGAACTCCAATCTTCTAGATGATGTAGTATGTAACCTATTAAAAAAATATTTTAGAGATAATACCTATTTATAATTTTAATGTCTTTATATGTGACAATACTTGAACTAAATTAATTTTTTTTTTTTAATTAATTGGGGGATGTCTTGTCTTACAAGTCTCTATCATATAATTACTAATTTATTGTACAAAAATTCATCTAATATACTATTTTTAAATGATAAAAATAAACCATCATTGTGGAAGAATTTTTTTAATGAAAAGTTGTAACATCTTAATTTATGTCATGTGAATTCCTAGGCAACTTGATGAAACCATTCACCTTGCTTCGAGAAGGCTCAAAGAAAGTCCTTAAGTATCTCTAGATTTTTATAAAAAGGCTTTCGAGGGAGCCCAATAGGAAGAATAAGACATGGGTGGATGCAAGCACTTTAGAACAAATCTAGAATTTCCCAACTAGAGAGATGCTTGGCAATCCAAAACTGTAGTTAATTATTAGTGTGAGTAAAAATAGGTTGCCAAGGACCTACAAAGGAGGATCAAAAAGCAATGGGAATATTTTTTTTCCATGGTCAATCCATTTCCAACCAAAAGAATTAATCCAAGAGAGTTTTGGCAATAAAGATTGACATAACCATTGAGTCCTTTTCCATTGAATACTAGAGCTAGAGGTAAGGAAAAAGTTACTTAGATACTACAAGGCATGACTCACATTGTCTTTCTCTTTAAAGAGGGTGGGAAATGATCAAAAGCAAAAACACCAATAACCTCAAGATTATTTTGGTTGTATAGTTTTGAGTGACATATTCATTCTTGAGGTATTTCAACCATTTCATTATTACTATAGGTTATTTTATATATATATTTATTTGTATTAGTTTTTTAATTATTTTATTAAAATCAAGTTTAATGAACATGATAATAATATGATTTAATCAACACAATTTATAGTTGTGATAGACTATATGATAAAAGTTAGAAATCTAGAAGTTAAGAGAAGTAAAGGCATTTAGTTGATATCGATGGTTAGTAGGTAGCTTTTTTATTATCTTGATCATAAATTTTGAATCGTAGCTCACAATCCTTTGAACTTGGACAAATCAAAAGAAAATAATAAATCTTAACTAGGTCCTTAGAATTTGGTTAGGGAAAAAATAGTGTAATATTTGGTTATGAAGATAGCCACCCGTGATCTAAAGGCCTAATGGAAAGCACAAAAAACTCAAAAGATCAATATGAAAAGTATAAATTATAATCCTGTCAAAGAATGTAAATAACCTATAAACAATGTGTATACATGAATGAAAAAACCTTGGTTATGTAGACTAAGGTGAGACATAGGACATCATAAGATTACGAAAAAGTGTCTTAATCTTATGTTATGATACATAACATGAGGATGCCATAAAATTACCTAAGTAAAATTAAGTGATAAGATATGAAAACGACTCAATAGTGGAACTAGTTAGGGAAATAACCCTTTTCACACCAAAAACTCCCCTTATGTGTAACTTAGGGAGAATAGTTCAAACATGTAAATATAGGTCTTGAATATAAGGCCTGATGAGGTATTGATGTACAAATGAATCTTTGACAAATGGAGAAAATGGTAAATCCCATAGGAAAAATCCTCTCCAAAAGAGAAACAAGATGAAAAATGTTTTTTAAAAGAGGAGAATGACAAAATCTCATGTGAGGAAAAATTCCCCCATAAGAGAGAATGAAGAGAGAAGGTCAAGTGACCCCTTTAAATAAATGTCTTCCAACCCCAAGAGGTCTCATAAATGATTATACTTACTCTCTATGAAGGGTTTGGTGAAGATATCTACAATTTTCTCAATTATGTTAATGTGAAAAAGGTTTTAACTATCTAATTTACTTTTATTTTTTAGATCTATTCAAAATATAATTAAGCTCACTTAGAGGCTTTTTAGTTTTTTGTCTTGCTTTATGAGTGTACTACATGTGTCCTCACACTTGTCCCAAGTTTGCCCACATGTCAAAATTTTAGTCCTACTTTGTCATCTCCTCATGTTGTCACCTTTATATGCAAGACTTCTTTGTATATTTTATAAACTTGTATGGTAATATTGTTTGTGTACAAGTTTTCATTTTGTGGAAGTTCTTGGATCTTGCAAGTTGATCTTGGCTACTCCAACATGGTATCAAAGTAAGCTTGTAAATCCCTTTCCAAATTGTCTTGAATTTGTAAGATTTTGGACACTTGTCACTTACTTTCACATGGTGTATCCTAGAGAAAAGTTGACCTCATGGTTGTGCTTAGAAGACCCAAAACCTTTATTTTCATATAAGGCACTATGTGTTTGGAAAAAAATGGCATTTTTAGGAGGGGCTCCAATGGCGTCTGTATAGATCCATATGACCATACCACCATATGACCTATCATTATGCAAGTCATGCTTTGGCTTTGTCTTTTATCTAATAGTTATTTTTTTAATTTGATAGGTAGATTGTTTATGCAACAATTGCAAGGAGTTCTTTAATTTCCTAGTGGATTTGTGGCATGCAACATATACATTTGTATGTAGGTAGGCATTAACCCTTTGCTAGCATAGTTTTTTAATTATGTTTTTTGGTTGAATAATAATAATGTGTTTTTTGAGGATATTTGTATAGTGCAACCTAGCATTGAAAATATATTATACTAGACAAATACATGGGGTAGTGTAGGGTACATGGGGTGGACAACCTCATGCTTAGACCTCCATTTAAATGGGATGGTAAGAGGCTTTGCCCCAAATGCCATATGCAACCCCACCTTTATATGGGTGGTGGCCCCTTTATTTATTTTTATGTAAAAAATTAATTTTTTAAAAATGTTATTTTTGTAATAAAATAAATTGCCCCACCTCTACTCGCATATCCACCCAACCATCTCTATTGGAAAAGCCATCTAGCAACCACTAGGGGGATATATCCCCTCACTTGTAATTTCGATTTTGAAGGGCAACTTTAGAGGTCCCTAACTTGCTAATACATAGGAATTTTTTCAAGTTTTTTAACTTGGGAAAAATTTCATACTTACCATGATGGTGTAAATGATTTTCAATTTGGACTTCTATTTATTTAAAAAAAAATTATTCGACATCTTATTGTATAATTCTCATTTTGGGAACTTTGATGGGCCATATCTTCTTCATATAAAGGCTCGTTTTTGGGTTCAATTTTTTTTGAAAGTGTATTTTGTGCATACTTCATATTGTTTCCATCATATTCCTCTCATTTTATAGTATAATTTTATTTCTAGCATGTGGCATTTTTTTGACATTGTAAGAATTCATAACATGTATTTTCATTTTTATAAACATAATGAAATAAAGTGCTACTATTATATTTTTTTGTTTTGAGAGATTATTGCACATCATATCATGTCTTCTATACTCACACTAGTGTACCTATTAAGTTCCATGGGGGGTTGTACACATGCCTTGTTATTTTTCATCGCAACTTTATTTGGTGGCTATCCCTTTGCAATAACAAAGAATTTCACATTCTATCCTCATGCATGTAGAGATTTCCCCTAATACATAATTAATTGGTGTAACTAATCATACACAACTTAGTGGACCTGAAGATCCTTCATATCTAAGTAGTTCATCATTAAAAAGGGGGCTTCATCTAATTGTCAATTAGGGAATCATAGACTTAAGATGATGCTGGCATTGTGTATACATTCAAGAATCCTATCTTAATCAATTGAGTATAGGTATTAAAAGAATAATTGAAAATAACTTTTACTTAAAGAAAACAAAGTAAGTAATCTAGCTACTACTAGTTGCTAAAGGTACCTATTACTTCCATAGACTGTAACTAATTAATCCTATGCTACAACGTGCATTTGTCCTAACTTAATCATCGAGCTGAATACAAAATAAAGCATTGAATTGCAAATCTTGAAATAATAATGAATTGTAATGTAAACTAAGAATCAAAATTTATAACTTCAATGCATAATCTAACTAACTACTATTATGTGGAGTTGGTAGTACCTTGAGTGGCCCTTGCTTGAGTGTTGCATGCTATAGTATATTTAATTAACTCAGTAAATCATATATCCATAGAAATATTCTTTATTGTAGTATATTAGACATCAAGACACAATGTAGCAACTGCTATTCAATCTAATTTCTGCAAAGATCTAGTACATATCTTCTAACTACTTCGGTCTCTCAACAAGACACCTTCCTAAATAGGGCCTGTTAGAGTCTGTTTATTATCAAATTGTAAAAAAACTTATCCATAAATGCCAAATCTTCCTAGAAGATAGGAAGAGGACTTGAGTTCATTAAAGCTATAAAAATAACTAACTACTAGAAGCAAGAGTGCATAAATCAATAGAGGATTCCACATATTTTAAGAAACTACTATAACATAGGAACGTGTCAGATAGAGCATCCTCATCATAACTATCATTCCTATTCAAAATATACTTCTTCTTCCAATTTCATTCAACAAATGTAATGCCACATGGATAACTGTGTCTATGACTCCCAACCGTCGTCTTTATCTCATTCTCAAAAACATGCTGATGTTTTGCTTGATTGACTCCTTCATCATATTGAACTGTCACCCCTTTACAATGGGGTTAGAAATCCTTATGCTACTTGTTGATAGGTCTTTGAGCTGCAAGGGTTAGTTTATTTCTAAAAGCACATTCATAATTAATCACAAATTTCTACTAAAATTATATACATCTAAAATTCATGCATGCACTCATTAATACCACATACATAGTATTTAAATGCTTGAAATACTTAAAGGTATATAAAAGGTCTTGGTAATGTCTTAAAAAGCTTAGTAGGAATAGGATAAAAAACATGAAATTGCAGCATGAAACTAGTCAATTCTATGGCTCATCAATGCATATGTGCGTTGTTTGTTGCACACTCTTTTTTGTTGCTTGTATACCATATTAGACCTTATGTTGCTTCTTCATTCCTTTGCACTACTTTGTGACACATTTTAGTTGATTTCCCAATACCTCTCCCTTGTTAGCATTATGGGAGTTATCATCAGATGGTTATGCTAATGTTTCCTTGGTTTTATTAGAGTAATAGAGGCCTTCTACCTTTTTTAGTTGGTTAGTAGTTGTGAGACTTTGATACTTGGAGACACCTAAAAATGTATAATACATTCTTCTAAATTCATCATTTCTCGTCATCATCACTAATCATCCTTTGTTTAGACTATAGGAATTAGGTAGCCCCCTATAAACTGTAGTGCATTTGGTAAAAAACTTTCACATGACCGGTGATGCTGGTGCAACATGCCCTTCGATACCATGGGGACAAGGGGAGATTGGACCTCATGACCTCTTTCTTGCAATAGGATGCTTTAGACAATCAAGCCAGGCCCCCCGCCCCCTCACCAATCATCCTTTCATCACTATTAATTAGGTATTTTTTATTAAGCTAAAACTTTTCCCTCCATTTAATTAAATTATTTTTAATTATTTAATTATTTCACCATTTTCACTCATCAACTTTAATTAAATATTTAATTAATTAATCATTTCCCTCCAACCACTTTAATTAAATCATTTTTGTTATTTGATTAAATCATGCATTATTCTCCTCTATCCACAACATTAAATAATTTTTAGTTATTTAATTAAAATCATTCATTTTTCTCATCTCACATAATTAAATAATTTTAATTATTTAATTAGTTAATTATTCCTCCAAAATTAAATAAATTATTTAATTTATTTAACTTGACTTCGTACATTCCTCTACAAATTTACATCCTAAAAATATCAATTAGACTATCTTTATTTCTCTAATCCTAAATTTAGTGACCACCTTTGAATTTAGTGACCATTGCTAAATTTAGTGAGTTGATTGAAAAACAACCTCAATTCACTCTCACTCACTTCCACTTCATCTCTCATGCAGTCAAACCTTTAATGCATGCATTCACTTAACTCCTAATCACATCCCGTCATCCTACCACAGGCCAGGTGCACATTTCTCATGATCTCTCAACAATTCTCATCCATTGATCTCATCTCACATCTTGCACCACTAATATGATATTTCTGAAAGCTAAATATCACCCATCATTTATCCATTCAATCCCTCCTTGGATTTGCATCTAAACTATACTCATTTTTTACAACGCTTTTGCTAACAAGGTTATGCTAAGTATTTGAGCAATCCACAAGCTATTCAAATATCATAATTCTATGAAATTACAATGGAGTAAGACTAGGCATTTTTGGTGGAGCTAAAGTAATTAGATTTGTTTATATTATTTTCTTTCCTATTTGATGTGCACACGCTTCATTGAGATTAGGTCCTTTTGATCATTTGAATATGTTTTTGATTCTTGCAATCATTTATGTTATTTGAATTCATTGGTCAAAATTTCTACCTATTCATAATACTTATGTAGAAAACCACTTGCACATATAATAGTGTCATTGAGGTCACTTGTTCAATGTTTTTTGTGTCTCTTTGGTTATAGTACCATGTGCATTTTTGTGTCTCTTATTATGATCTACATCCATTTGAGGGTTCTTGATTCTAGCAGAAGCTAGTTAGTCTTTTATTGAGTTTACAACTTCTATGTGCATGAGTTCTTCATGTTCCTATATTTTATGGAGAACTTTTAAGGAGGTTTATTTGTCATCTTTCTCTTTTTTTGGAGAGGAGTTTTTACCATAGGGTTTTCTCCTTTTCTCTTTTTTATGGAGAGGAGTTTTTTCCATAGGGTTTTCTCCTTTTCTCTATTTTTGAGAATTTTACTGTACTTGAGTACCTCATCAGGTCTAGTTTCTAGGACTCATTATTGGTGTTTAGCTTTCTCCCTAAGTATCACTTAAGGGGGTGTTAATGTAAAATATATTTTACCTAATAAAATTATTCACATTACACTTAAGATCACTTATAGGGATTTTCATTTTTTTCTCACCTCATGAGTGCACTACATGTGTCCTCACACTTGTTCCAAGTGTGCCCATATGTGTCACATCTTTAAAGGGGTAGTCAAAATTTTAATCCTATCTTCTCACCTCATCATCCTTGTGTTTTGTATGTAAGGCTTCTTTGTGCATTTTATAAACTTGTATGATGATATTGATTGTGCATAAATTCTTGTTTCTGGAAGTTCTTGGATCTTGCAAGTTGATCTTGGTTGATCTAACATGCTAGATAGGATAATACCAAAAAAAAATGACCCACTCTTGAATCAACTCTTTGATGTAGAGCATGGATTTATCAATGTGTTTGGATTGTTGATGTTGAGCCAATGTAATATTCCCCTTAATTTTTTTTAAAAATTGATCACAATTAAACCAACACCAAACCACTGATTAGTGTTAGCTCCAATGATAACCAACTAGAAAGTAACTCTTCACCAAGAATGTTCACCAAGATCCCTATGTCGGTGAGGTGATAACATATGGTGTCGGGGATTGTTAGCAACTAGAAAGAAAGTTACAAACTCCTGTAGGCGGCTGGACATAAATGAATAATTACAAAATAGGCGGATAACTAACCATGAATTCCGCTCTACCACTTATTCAACGGGGGGAACGTATTCCACTTTGCCACTTATTCAGTGGGGGTAAATTAACAAGTGTTAAAAGTAAATTATTTAACCCAACCACTTCTTCAGTGGGAGAAATTACAAAACTAAATTGCAACAAATTAAAATAGCTGTCAGTACTACTAAACCAACTTTACAATAAAGATTTTTAACTGCAAATAACAAGAGATATGATTCCAAAATCCACAGTGAGTTAGAGTAATAATCCTCTAACAATTAAAATACAAGAATGATATAGAATTTGAGCTCAACTAGAAATATATCAGAATTAGACAAGTCTGACTAGAAACAATTGAGCATAGAAATCAGAACATCAAGGTAACAATTCACCAATATGGACGCAGTTCCTTCAATACAACTCTAAAAAGCTTCAAACACCAACCAAATGAAACCTCTAAACAAGGTGTCCAAACTCCAACTGAGAAAACATGCCAATCACAATAGAAACAGTCAATACAATTCCCAATGCAATTTCCAGGAAGAAGTACAAGCTAGGGAGAGATCAACCTCTTCTAGAAAATCCAAAACTCAATAATAAAATCTACAAACTTGTAGAATTGGGTGCCCTCCACAATTACACAACATGGGCCAGTACCAAAAATGAGATAAAATTCAGAGGCAAAGCTATTAGCAGAAGTTCACTTCAACCATTGACATTAGCAGTACAAACAGATTATAAAACCAACAACCTGCTTCTAATTTAAATAAGAATTTGATGCTCAATCCACATTCTTGAATGAAGCATTATCTTCAGTAACCTTCTAGGAAGCCATATTTTTAGGCTTGAAGAAAGGTAGTAGAAAGCAAAGAAGCACGCAACCTCCGTAGCAATGTCTGAACTCAGTTCAACAACATAAATTTACAATTTTTTCTAAAAGATATGAATGAAGGAGCAAGGCATCAATAAATAGGCACAATTGGGCGATTGAAGCAACCTATAAATCCAACCAAGAAAACTCTTCAACTTCTCCAAAGGACGTCCATCTCAAATGCAATTTAAAATATTTAAAAATATCTACATATTATTCCCCAAGTCGTCCCACTTTTGAGGAAATATTAAAACAATAATAAAACATTTAAAGCATTAATGAGGTGTCCCCTTTATAGCCCCAACTTTAAAATAACTTAAGTCATCGCCTAGGAATAGGGGTACAAACTCAAAATATAAAATTGATTAAGTGTTGAAACTCACTCCAATGAAGCAATGAAAACCAACGCCAAAACTGATTCTATCATACTGCCAAAAATAGCATGATGATCTGAGCTAAGCTGGTGCTAACTCCACTGCCAAAAATTAGACTTACTAAAAATAGTAAGTTCACTTCAAACTCAATAGAATGCTGAACTGAGCAGAACACATGACTTACTATAAATAGTAAGTCTTTAGGAAGGCTGCAAGGATGACACTGCCATAAATATAACTTACCAAAAATAGCAAACTGCTATAAATAGTAAGTATTCCCAAATGCCATTTGAGCACAAATCGGGCAATCGTCATGACTTACTAAAAATAGTAAGTTCTTGGAAAGGTTGTCAGATGGAGATGCATGTTACACCATTTTGAAGCTCTCTAAAAACCCAGAAAAACCCATAAACCTTTCCTGCATACAAAGTATCTGCCAAAAATGCATGTCATTTTCTTAATATGCATGCCACCACATCCTGAAGCTCTCTAAAAACCTAGAAAGCTCCTAGAAGCACACTTCCAAACTCCTACATGCAAGCCTTAAAAATTGCATCTAAAACCTCCTATAAAATAGGAAACCCTAATTTCCATTTTTGCTTAGCCTAAGGGTTTTCGGAAATAGGCTAAATCCCATTGAAGAGTGTAGAGCTAAAATTGTGGATATTACAGTCCGCCCTTCCCAAAATTGCTTGTCCTCAAGGAATGCCACCACACTCCAAGAAAACAGTTTGATCCTTACTATGTTGAGTAGGATCTCGGGGTCCCAAGTCCATCTCTGAAAATACTTGCCATGCTGATGCTACTGTTGTCAAATAAGGTTTGCACCCTTGCTAAGCTATGAGTTGCAGCAACCTATTGACACATGGGAACACTTTGAGGTTGTGGGTGACCTGGGAATGAAGTGGACCTCCAGATTATGGGCCGATTCCCCTTAAGATAACTTAAAAGTACTAAGAAAAATGATAAGGAAAAGAGTAAGAAGGATATGCTTGAAATTTAAAAGCTATCACTAATAGGTGGTACACCAAAGATGGAAATTTGACAATACTTTTGAAACTCACAAAAATCTCAATAAAGCTAAACAATCTCACAACACAGAGATTTATGTCTGCAAAAGTGATTCTATGTAAGGTTCTGACTGTTCTAATGCTTAAATACAAGGAAAATAATGATGTTTTCACAGATATAAATGCAATAGAAAGAGATCACTAACATAAACCTGCACTATGACATAATATTCTTTGCATCCAGTATTGAAGGAATCTGATAAAATAAAATATTACACAGAATTTTATCATGCAACTCACAACCAATTCTAAAACAACAAAGAAAATAGGTGAAGGAAATGACTTTCTATTGAGAAAAATAAGGATTCTTTGTATTACAAATCTGTAGTATTCATACAAAAAATGAGTTACAAAGTCCGAATAATGCTCTTTCAACAATTTCTTAACCAAGAACTCTTCTCTCTCTCTCCTTTTTTTTTCCCTGCAACTGCACAAGAAGCAAACAAGTTAGAAAACATGTAACCTTGATGCAAATGTTTCTCCATTTGGCCTTCATGAACACTTGAAGACATAGATTGCCCTGCTTGATTGAGCCCGCAGGTGAAAATTGGGTAACAACATCGCTTTGATCACATGAATGAAGCCAATGTACCAAAACTGCAATAATTTTCCCAACAACCACAAAGAGTTAACATGCATGGAATTCAATTTGGAAATCGAGGAAGGATTGAAGATAAATTCCTGCAACATCACACACCCAACAGACTCTGAGGAGTAATTAACTGCCATGCCAATGAATAGCACCAACTTGAGCACAAAGAAAAATAATCTAATAATCTCATCAACACATCTCCTCAAAGCATCAAATAGAGTCATGACAACAAAAGTGACTCCATCAAAACTATTTGCAAAGAAGGAAGCAACTCTTTGCAGAAACTTATCAGCCTCATCCTTAAAACTCTTCAAGGATGCACAATTCCTTCTCTAAAAAATATAGACACAGTCAAGAAGACACTTGAAATATTTCACAACTCTCTCTCCAAAAATCACAGAATGACGAACCAAAACATCCCAAGGTTCGCTGCCTCGAACATAAGTACAAGAGAATGTGTGTGGGTAACTAATGGAAAGAGCTCGAATTCTATCCAAAAAATGATTTTGATCTGTCTGAACCACCATTTCTCCCATTTGAGGCCAAAAGTCATCTCTGGAAAGAGATTGTGAAGTGAAGAAATGAGTGTACCAGTTGCCTACCATGTCAAAAATGAATGACTCAACATCTTATTTAAGAGAAATCACCATACTAGGAAATGAGCAGCTATTGCAATACTAAAAATCCTCATTCATTTTGACCAATCTGCTCATATTCAAAGCTGGAAACACCCACTCTAATAGCTCAAACATAGCAAAGAACCATTCTTTGCTCCAATTTCCTCTCTAAACCACCAATTGATGAACATAAATAATCATCAAATGGTTGATAAAGAAGGTAACAACACCCATAGAACTGAGAATTTGATGCTTATCTCTCCAACATCCCTTCTTTCCACACATAATGATCTTCATCAAAACATGTTGAAAATCCCATACTTGGATAATCAACCATAGAAATTTTCCAATACATCGAAACAAATTCTCTTTATGATTCCAAATGTTAGATAAAGCCAAAAATGATCTCCAGAATTTGGTGTCCTCTTTAGTGTTCCATGGAAGCCACATCATGAAGGATTCAACAACAAGAGTATATGGAACAAATAATGTCTTCAAATCCCATCCTAAGAAGAGATTGGAGTGAACTGAATTAACACTCAACTCAAAAGATGGATTATTGAACATATAAACTCCTTGAATTGCAACAATTGCCTTCTTTACAAATTCAAAGGAATAATCTTGTTCATTAATCCAACATAGATAATTTAATTTCTTAATCTCTGAGGAGTCTTTGATGAATTGCAGATTAAAAAGAGTGGCTCTAACCCTAACTCCTTCCATACTCTTTTCAATCAAACTATGTGAGCGGTCAATTGTGAATAGGGCTTGCTCCTCATCTTCAATGGATATCAAGAATTGATTTTCCCACTCATAAATGTGCGAGGATGGTGAACTGCTGATAGCTACATATCAAAATCAAAACTTTATTTAATATCTTTGTTTCCCTCACAGCTGCTCCAAGACTCTTGTCTTTCACTATCCACCAGCTGAAAATACTCAAGGTCATGAAGAGGATCAAATTCTACCAAATCTTCAGGCGTTTGTTTACAATCAGCTTCATGATGTGGTAAATCTGATTTGAATTTGATTACCTCTTTTAACTTTTCATCATCAAGGGCCCTATGGTCTTGAAGCTCTATTTCCCCTTCACTATCACCTTAATTATATGTTAAAGAATCCCCCAACTTGATCAATGAGTCATTATTGATCACAGTCCTCAAAGTTTTAGTAGTAACAAACTCTTCCTCAATGGCTGCAACCATCTTAAATGGGTCATTATGGGGCTTTTCCATGCAAGCTACTTTGTCAAAGACCTCTTCTCCTCCAAAATTCATCTCATAGCTTGCAGTAAAATCTAAATTTTGTACTTTGTTGGGATCAAAGGGAAATTTATCCCATACAAGTTCCTTATCAACATTAGGTTCCTTCACACCTAGATCCCAAATGCTGAAGGGTTGATTATTTTGATCAAAAGGAAAATGCCCTTCGTACTTCTCTTGGAGTGGTGACTCTTTGAATGAGACACCTCCCAACTCACCAAAATTGATATCTTCACAAATATCTTTTCCTAAGAGCTTAGTTTGATGATCAAACTCAAAACCACCTAAATCTTCATTATTATAATGAAGGAATCAACACTGTTAGCTCGTTTGAAGATTATATCCTTCTTACCTTTAATAAGCCCATCATGTGAAGGTATATTACTAATTATTTCATTATTTGTCACAAGCATACCAAGGAGGTCTTCTTGATTACTTGTCATAGATTCTTCATGTGTATTCAAAACTGATGTTGCCTCATTGCACTCATCCTTAACATGTGCAAACAAATGCATATCAATAGGTTCATCTTGAGAATCCACCATAGAATCATTGAGAAACAACATTTTATTCTAGTCTTATGCATTAATGACTACCTAATTTTTTTGCTCTGTCTTCTTCAAGTGTGGCTTCAATTTTCTCTCACACTGATTGAACAAATATTTTATCAACATACCAGCAGTAGAAGAATTCTTTCCTTCTTGTTCATGAATGTTTAGCCAAAAAGATAAGATGGAATCTGGAATGTCATCCATCTCATTGATAGTTAAAACTAAAATGTTTCTCATTGTTGCACCTGCATCCTCCTCTTGTTCACTCCAGGTTGAAATGAAGAGGTAATGAATCAAATAATATATTTGATTTTGCATACCCAAATCTATCAGCAGCATACTTGTTTTGAGTTCATAAAATATCTTTAGTATAACATCTCTTCTGGAGTACTAATTGCTATTAGTTTCATGAAGATCTTGAAAGCTTTCCACAAACATATGAAGAAATCTTTCCATAGTTTTATCATCATAGGGCACCAAGGGTGCCAAGATTCTCTTTGCTTCACTGAGGGGTAGGTGCAAGAAGTTGGGTCCACAAAATATTCAAAAAGTGGAAGTGTTTTTCCTAATTTTCCTAATTTTTCATAGTTGGACGTAAAATTTTAAGCACTTACACATTGAATCTTTAAAAAGTTTAGAAATTTGAAATTTAGTATTTTGAGTCTAGTTTTCAAATATGTAATTTATTCTAATACCCAGATGATACAAAATAATTTTTAATACACACGTATAAAAACCACTTTTTAAAAGTCATTTTTTTAGGACCATACCATGCATGTGTACAGACACCATAATTTGACATAAATAAACGTATATTATAATTCCTTTTGGGGAAAGATGTATATTATAATGAAGATTGATGAGGATTTTTTGGATAATTTTTTCATACTATTTTTTTTATTGGCCGTAATTTTTGGTTTTTAAAACCCTTGTGTACAGACACCATAAATTGACCTAAAATTATCATTTTTTGAATTTTCTTTTTTTTTATTATGTAAATAATTGTTTATAGATTGATGCCATATAATTTTTTTAACAAGAAAAATAACAAATTAAAAGTTATTAAAAAAATACTAAAAACCTGACATTTCGAGTTTATGGACCTGTTTCCTCATAAATTAATTATAAAATAGAAAAAATAATTCAATCATAAAAAAAATTACATATTTGAAAACTAGACATTGGCATATATAATGGGTTTTAATTTCATAAAATAATTAAAAAAAAACCTCATTAGCTATATTGCCAAAGTTAGTTTTTTCTCTTGAAATTGTCATGACCTTTTACATGTAGGTCTAAGCCTAAGTGTTGGGTTACCATGCCTTTTCTAAGCCTAAATCCAAATGAAAAACATGTCTTGTGAGTTTCAAACCTTTTTGAACAAGTACCCACTTCAAAATGGGTACCTATTCTAAAAAATGAATGGGTATTTATTTTAAAGCTGAAAAATGACACTTCCCCTAAATGTGGACCCAACTTCTTGCACTTACCCTAAGGCATGAAGTAACCATCAAATTTATTTCTTCATCTAGATGCCTCAACCAATAAGGATGTTTTAGAGAGGTCATTGCAGGCGTTAATGCTATTTTAATTAACACTGAAGGTGACTGCTTCACTTGGCTCAAACATTGTTCCAATGTAATAAGTATTCTCACTTCTTCCCTTGTCTAACATTCTTCAATGAGCCTTTTTCCTGCGGTGCGAAGTGACCTTGAAAAAAACTTTTCTTCTTTAGAAGCCTTGATTAAATCAGACAGCCCACGACTTCTAAACTTCAGTATATGTATCATCTTCAAGAACTTTTGAAAACTGAAATTGAGTTATGTTCTAACCTTTGATGTAGTATTGGTTTTCCCTGTCACACATCTGACAACTGAAGCACTGAACTCACAGGATGGTAGGAAAACAGGCTTTGATACCACTGTAATATTCCCCTTATTTAAAAAAAAAATTGATCACAATTAAACCAACACCAAACCACTAATTAGCATTAGCTCCAATGATAACCAGCTAGAAAGTAACCCTTCACCAAGATCCCTATGTGGGCGAGGTGATAGCATATGGTGCCGAGGATCGTTAGCAACTGGAAAGAAAGTTACAAACTCCTATAGGCGGCTAACCGACCATGAATGAATAATTACAAAATAGGCAGATAACCGACCGTGAATTCCGATCTACCACTTATTCAGCGTGGGGAATATATTCCACTTTGCCACTTATTCAGTGGGGGGAAATTAACAAGTGTTGAAAGTAAATTATTTAACTCAACCACTTATTCAGTGGGAGTAATTACAAAACTAAATTGCAGCAAATTAAAATAGTTGTTAGTACTACTAAACCAACTTTACAATAAAGAGTTTTAGTTGCAAATATCAAGGGATATGCTTCCAAAATCCACACTGAGTTAGATTAATAAGCCTCTAACAATTACAATACAAGAATGATATAGAATTTGAGCTCAACTAGCAATCTATTAGAATTAGACAAGTTTGACTAGAAACAGGAAAGCACAAAAATTAGACCAAGGAGGTAAGAATTCACCAATATGGATGTAGTTCCTTCAATACAACTTCTAAAAAACTTCAAACATCAACCAAATAAAGCCTCTAAACAAGGCATCCAAACTCCAACTAAGAAAATGTGCCAATCGCAGTAGAAATAAACAACACAATTCCCAATGCAATTTCTAGGAAGAAGTACGGCCTAGGGAAAGGTTGACCTCTTCTAGAAAATCCAAAACTCAATAATAAAATCCACAAATTTGTAGACTTGAGCACCCTCCACAGTTACATAACATGGGCCAGTACCCAAAATGAAATAAAATTCAGAAGTGAAGCTATTAACAAAAGTTCACTTCAACCATTGACATCAGCAGTACAAACAAATTATAGAACCATCAACCTGCTTGTAATTTAAATCAAAATTTGATGCACAATCCACACTCCTGAATGAAGCATGGTCTTCAATAACCTTCTAGGAAGTCATAGTTTTAGGCCCGAAGAAAGGTAGTAGAAAGCTAGGAAGCACACAACCTCCGTAGCAATGTCTGAACTCAGTTCAACAACATAACTTTACAATTTTTTGAAAATATGTGAATGAAGGAGCAAAGCATCAATAAATAGGCACAATTGGGTGATTGAAGCAACTTGTAACTCCAACCAAGAAAATTCTTCAACTTCTCCAAATGACATCCACCTCAAATGTAATTTAAAATATTTAAAAATCTTTGTATTCTTTCCCAAGTCATCCCACTTTTGAGGAAATATTAAAACACTAATAAAACATTTAAATCATTAATGAGGCATCCCCTTTATGGCCCCAACTTTAAAACAACCTGAAGTCATCGCTTAGGCATGGGGGTACAAACTCAAAATATAAAATTGACTAAGTATTGAAACTCGGTCCAATGAAACAACTAAAACCAACGCCCAAAACTAATTTTGCCAGACTGCCTAAAATAGCATGATAATTCGAGCTAAGCTACTGATAATGCCACTGCCAAAAAATAGATTTACTAAAAATAACAAGTGCCAAAAATAGTAAGTTCACTTCAAACTCAACAAAATGCTGAACTGAGTAAAACACATGACTTCCTATAAATAGTAAGTCTCTAGGAAGGTTGCAAGGATGACACTGCCATAAATAGAACTTACCAAAAATAGCAAACTACTATAAATAGTAAGTGTTCCCAAATGCCTTTTGAGCACAAACTGGATAGTCATCATGACTTACTAAAAATAGTAAGTTATCAGATGGAGATGCATGTTACACCATTTTGAAGCTCTTTGAAAAATCCAAAAAATCCAAAAACCTTTCCTACATGCAAAGCATCTGCCAGAAATGCATGTCATTTTTTGAACATGCATGTCACCACATCTTGAAGCTCTTTAAAACCTAGAAAGCTCCTAGAAGCACACTTCCAAACTCCTGCATGCAAGCCTTCAAAATTGCATCTGAAACCTCCTATAAAATAGGAAACCCCAATTTCCATTTCTGCTTAGCCTATGGGTTTTCAAAAATAGGCTAAATTCCATTGAAGAGTGTAGAGCTAAAATTGAGGACATTATAGCCAACTTCTTCAAAATAAGGATGGCTCTTTGGTTATAAAAAAGAGGACAGATGGTCAGGGAATGGTGAAGCTAAACTTAGAATATTTTTGTTAGAATTATGAAACAAACACAAAACCACGAGCCATAGGATCAAATAACAAACAAAGACACCTTCCACGCTGTAAGGAAAGATAAGGTGCAGAACAAACTCTGCTAAATCCAAAACTCAGGGAAGAATGCATATATGACTTTAAATTTTGCAATTACAATTCAATAAGATTCACATGAAAAGAATAACAAAAAAGAGAAATGGACAAATACACAATTGGACACCATATTTACGTGGGAAAACCCTTACGGGAGAAAAACCCACCACACCAAGTAAAACCTCTTTATATTACAGTTAAACAAAATTACATATAGAGATCAAACTTCACTTTCAGATGTCAATTTTATAGCAACAACATTTCCCTGATCAACCTTGTACAAAACATCACTGTTACAATGCTCTCATAAGCATACAATGAATTCACACACTGGTCAATTCATGTTCAATCGAACAACTCTTTCACCACTGAACTGTACATCATCTTCGACCATTACAAAGAATAATCCTTTTGTTCACGGTCTGTTGATCTTCCACACAAGAACGGTTACAATAGTTCAACTTCCAACAGTTCTCCTTCTGCTTCTCTCATTGGTCCAAAACAAACCACGTGGGACAGTCGTTCGATCAAAATGTTCAACTGCATCGCATGTCAGTGAGACATTAGACCGTGTCTCACCGATGCCAAAGTGCCCGATCTCATAACCATCGGTAAGACCAATGCTATCGGCAACATCTTGAGAAGTCAGACTGATAGTTCAAGTCACCCCAATGTCACAAGGAAACCAATTGTCCTTATTGACAAGAGTCACATCAGATGCAAACCCGTCAGCCAAACATGCTCTATCGCTAAGACTCTTATAGAACCTTCATGTCACCCTGACCAAGTATCATCGGCTAGAGTCACACCGATGTTCATCACATGTAAATCCATCAGCAAGACCAACACCATCGACAAGAGTTCAGGAAGTTGCATCGGAAGTTCATGTCACTCTGATATGTCCATCGGCAAGAGTCTCCCCGACATTCAGCATGAAAAAATCCATCGGTGAGACTAGCACTGTCGGAATGTCACTCTGAAGGTTCATATCTCCTTGATGTCTTTTGTCACCAAGAGTCTCCCCAACAATCACTAGGATCCAACCCATCGACATATCGAAACAAGTTAGGAATCTTACTCCGATAGCCCATGTCTTGTCGATGACTTCCGTCAGAAAGACAAATCCAAAGTCATACTGATCTGACCTCTTCAGGAGTTTATAACACAACTGCTTGTTGGCAAGACATTTTGAGGCTCTCACCGATTTTTCTCTTTCAGGAGTTTCATGTCAGTAATTTTGAGGCACATTTTCCAACAATCTTCCACTTGACGAAGATCTTATTGACACCTCCAAAGCACAACAAAACTATTGAAATTCATGGGCACCAAGGCCCATCGAATTGGCACACCACCTATACTTGTCTGTGCTCACTGGTTTCGTCAATGCATCTGCAACATTTTCCAAAGTATCCAATTTTTCTAAATAGAACTTTCCATCCTCCACCGTGTCTCGTACAAAGTGATACTACACATCACTATGTTTCGTCCTGGCATGGAAAGTTGGATTTTTTTCCAAACAAATAGCACTCTGACTATCACAACAAATTTTAATTTTCCTTGCATCAAACCCAATGTTAGAACACAAACGTTTTAACTAGATTGCTTCTTTACAGGCGTGTGTTGCTGCCATGTATTCTACCTCTATAGTGGACAAAGCGACTACAGCTTGCCACTTACTTATCCAGCTAATTGCACCACTATTCATCATGAAAATATATCCACCGGTGGATCTTCTGCTGTCAATTTCCCCTGCCTAATCAAAATCCACATACCCTTGAATGTTGAGAGTCCTTTGTGGTTCAACCAAATTTCCATGGTAACACAAAGCATATTCTGAAGTGCCCTTCAAATATCTAAACACTCTTTTCACAACATCCTAATGTGTCCTTCCAGGATTCGCCATAAAACGACTAAGTACTCCCACTACTTGGGAAATTTCTGGCCTTGTACATACCATTGCATACATTAAACTGCCAACTACACTAGCATAAGGACTCTGGTCATGTCCTCCATCTCAGTAGGATATTTTGGACAATCTTCAATAGATAGCTTTGTTCCCTGCAAAACTGGAACAACTAGCTGCTTGCAATCAATTATACAAAATCTCTCCAAAACAGTATTAATATACTTACTCTGGCTGAGCCAAAGTTTTCTACTCTTTCTGTCCCTGGTTATTTCCATTCCTAGAATATACTTAGCTACACCAAGATCTTTCATTTCAAACTTTGCGGACAACTGAGATTTTAGATAAAAAATCATTAACTTACTATTGCTTATGAACAACATATCATCAACATCGAGAGCAATAATAAGAACACGGTCATTTTTAGCTTTGAAGTACACACAATGATCATATTTCGATCTTACAAATCCCAATGAAAAACAAACGTGTTAAACTTCTGGTACCACATTCTAGGAGATTGTTTTGATCCATATAGAGATTTTTTCAAATTGCAAACCAGATTTTCTTTACCTTTTTCCACAAAGTGCTCAGGCTGGGACATATAAATTTCTTCTTCAAGATCACCATGAAGATATACTGTCTTCACATCCATTTGTTCAATCTCTAAGTCATACGTTGCTATAAGTGACAAAAGAAATTTGATAGACGTCAGCTTAGCTACAAGAGAAAAAATTTCTCCATAATCAATTCCCTCTATCTAGGAATATCCCTTCGCAACCAACCTCGCCTTATACTTTTCCACACTGCCATCCAGACCTATTTTCTTTTTAAATACCCATTTGCAGCCAACAAATTTTCTGCTTTCAAGCAAGGGCACCAAACTCCAAGTGTCATTCTTTTCTAATGATGCCATTTCTTCATTCATGGCTTCCAACCAAGAGTTTGAATCAGGCATTCTAATTGCCTCTTTGATAGTCCTAGGCTCATCAGTGCTAGAAATTAAAGCATAGGCACAAGTAGAATCTAACATAGAAAACCCATACCTATCAGGTTGCTTTCTTTCACATGTTGACCTCCTCATGGGCTAAGGCTGAGGTTGTTCTTCTTCAAAACTCTCAAAACTACTTGAGCTCTCCTTAGTTTCAGGTACATTTTGATTTTTCAATTCCTCTTTATCTGGTTTCGGAGGAATTTCAACTACATCCTTTTTATTTTCTGATTTTGTCTCTGACTGCAAATCCAAAGTAGAAGGCTTTAGCTCATGAAAAATAACACTTCTGTTATACAAAACCTTCTTTGTATCAGGATTCCAAAGCTTGTATCCTTTTATGCCAACACTATAACCAACAAAAATACATTTAACAGCCTTGTTTTCCAATTTAGATATTTTTTCATTCGACACATATGCATATGCCTCACAGCCAAAGACACAAATGTGTCTCAGAGAGGGCTTCTTTCCAGACCATGCTTCCAAAGGTGTTTTCTCAACAAGAGCAGAATTAGGAGAACAAATTATTAAATAACATGATGTTGCAACTACCTCAGCCCATAACTTCTTCTCCAAGCTAGCACTGCTCAGCATACTTCATGCTCTTTCCATCACTGTCCTATTGAAACTTTCAACAACTCCATTTTGTTGCAAAGTGTAGGGTGTAATTTTATGTCTTTTAATTCCATGATCTTTATAGTACCTTTCGAACTCATTAGAACAAAACTCACCGCCATTGTTAGTCCTTATACATTTTATTTTTTTTCCATTTTGATTTTCCACAAGGTTTTTAAATTCCTTAAAACAATTGAATACTTCTTATTTACTTTTCAAAAAATAAACAAATGCCCTTCTTGAATTATCATCAATGAACGATACATAATATCTTGATTTAGACAAAGAAGGAACATTTACTAGACCAAAAACATCATAATGTATGTAATCAAGTAAACCAAAAGATTTATGAGGACTGGAGTAAAATGAAACACGATGTTGTTTACCATATATACAATGTTCAGAAAATTCGAATTCGAGGTTACAGTCATCAAGCCCCTCAACCAAGTTTTTATTTTTCAAAGTTTTTAAACCTTTTTCTCCAATGTGGCCAAGCCTATGATGCCAGAGCATAGTCTTTTCTGCTGAAAGTTTAACTTCCATAGAGTTTGCACTATCAAGAACTTTTTCCTCCTTTTCTCCACGAGTAGCCTTTTGTGACTTTGTAGAGACACTATTGTATTGAACAACAAGTGTGTCCAACTTATACAAAGTACCAATACGAGCACCCCTAGCTAGCAACATTGAGCCTCTAGTAATTTTGTAGCCATTTCCAAAGAATGTGACTTGCACTCCAACATCGTTCAACTTACTAACAGAAAGTAAATTTCGAGCCAAACCTAGTATATGCATTACATCATTGATTCCCTTCACTCTTCCATCAGGGAACTAAATTCTGACTCTTCCATGACCAACTATTTACAAAGATGAATCGCTTGCCAAATACACCCTTCCACCATCGTATTTTTCATACTTAGTGAACCAGTCTCTATGAGATGTCATCTGAAAAGATGCTTCAGAATCAATTAGCCAGACATCATCTGATGCTTGAGTTGCCAAGGATGCAATGAAAGCATCTGCATCACTTTGAGAAGAATCATTGTCGAAAGACTTCTTCTTCTTCTTTTTCTCCTCTTTGCAATCCTTTCAGACATGACCAGGCTGCCCACAATTCCAACACTTCACCTTGGACTTCTTACTAGGAGACTTTGGTCTCCCTTCTGATTTTGATTTGGACTTCTTGTCCTTCTTCTTGCCTTTTTCTTTCGATCTGCCTCAAACATCAAGAGCCTCCTTCACCATCTCAGAAGATTTTTTTCTCATCTCTTCTGATAACTAAGAAGCAACAACATCTTCCATCTTAAAATTGGATGTCGTACTCCCAATAGCCATCACCAAGTGATCCCAAGAATCCATAAAAGAACATAACAATAGCATACAATGATCTTCTTCATCAATCTTCACACCCACAGATGCTAACTGAGCAATCAACATGTTGAAAGCATTCAAAAGATCAACAACAAATGCTCCTTCCTACATTTTCAAAGAGTATAACTTCTTCCTCAAGAACAACTTATTCACCAAGGATTTTCCCTAATAAATAACTCCCAGTCTTTTCCACAAAGAAGATGCAGTCTTTTCTTCATGAACGTTTAGAAGAATAGAGTTTTCCAGATAGAGCCTTATTAGCCCCTTTGATTTTCGATCTGCGAGGTCCCAATCCTCTTGCTTCATGCCTGTAGGTTTCGTTCCAAAAACAAAAAGCCAAAGATCACGATCAACCAACACATCTTCCATTTTGAGTTTCCACAACTCAAAATTGCTGCCATTGAATTTCTCAATTTCAATCTTTATTGATGTGCTTGTCATCTTAATCTGTAATTCAAATTACCAGACTTCTACAAGAATCCCACTGAATAGAATTGACACAATAAACCCAACCTACCCACAAGGATAACACAACTGGCCAGGCTCTAATACCACTTGTAAGGAAAGATAAGGTGCAAAACAAACTTTCCTAATGCTGAAACATCCTGAGAAGTCAGACTGATAGTTCAAGTCTCCCCGATGTCACAAGGAAACCAACTGTCCTTATCAGCAAGAGTCACATCGAATGCAAACTCATCAGCCATACACGCTCTATCGCTAAGACTCTTATAGAACCTGCATGTCACCCTAACCAAGTATCATCGGCTAAATTCACATTGATGTTCATCACATGCAGATCCATCGGAAAGACCAACACCATCGAAAAGAGTTCAGGAAGTTGCATCGGCAGTTCATGTCACTCTGGTATGTCCATCGGCAAGAGTCTCCCCGACATTCAACATGAACAAATCCATTGGCAAGACTAGCACTGTCAGAATGAGTCTGGAATGTCACTCTGAAGGTTCATATCTCCCCGATGTCTTCTGTCGCCAAGAGTCTCCCCGATGATCACTAGGAGCCAACCCATCGAAAAATCAAAACAAGTTAGGAATCTCACTCTGATAGCCCATGTCTTGCCGATGACTTCCATTGGCAAGACAGATCCAAAGTCACACCGATCTGACCTCTTCAAGAGTTTAGAACACAACTGCTTGTCGACAAGACATTCTGAGGGTCTCACCAATTTTTCTCTTTCAGGAGTTTCATGTAAGTTTGAGGCACATTTTCCAACACATGCAAGAGATCTGCAAACAATATATGCAATATTCTTCATTGAGAAAAAGCTACATAAGCAAGAGACTTTCAAGAAGATATGAAAGCTCAAGATATTCTCCAGATTAATTACAAATGAGAGTTGAGTGCTTATAAGAGGAAAGCCCCAAATGAGAAAGGGATCGGATCATGACAAGTGTCAACATCACATGAGATGAGACATAATGATCTAATATTAGCTCAACTAATAAAGTATTAAAACACTCGTAAGTTTAGCTTAAATGCATGAGAATAAATTAGACTAATAATCAATTAAAGATTAATTAATTATTAGCTATTGCATGATTACTCTAACACCCCCCTTAAGATGAACTTAGGGAGTAGCTAAAATCCCTAAAATAAGAATGCATGATGGGTCTCGACAAAAAAGGCCAAATAAGGTACCCATGTACAAACATAAGATCTCTATAATGCAAAGAAATAGAGAAAACCTCATGGGAAAAACCCCACTCCAAAAAGAGATGAAAGCCAAGTGAAGGACTGAAGAAGCCTCCAAACAAGACAATGTCCCAAAAAAGAGAAACATGTAGAACATCACAGAAGCACTAAGAAGTTGTAGGCTGCTATTGAATGAAGACTGGTATGGTGCTGAAATGAAGAACCTCCTCTAAAACAAATGATGATCAAGATCAAGATAACAAGAATCTGCATGAGTTCCCTCAATGGCACTATTCGAATCAAATGATAAACAAAGGTAAAACATCTAGAAATTGAAGATACAAATTACAAGATCAAGAAGACTATATTACATGAGTACCCACAACAACACTACTCGAATAAGATGGAAAAAAAAGGCAAACATATGGAACTCAAAGATATAGGTGGTACATGAATCTGCATGAGTGGCCCCAATGACACTACTCAACATGCAAGATGCAAGTCGACAATATAGGTACCAAATAGTCTAAAGAACACTGATCACAAGAGAGACAATAATTTACATGAGTGTCCTCAATGACACTACTCAAGTCAAATGGAAAACAAAGGAAAACATCTATAACTTGAAGATACAAATGACACACGTACCAAAAAGTGTTTGATCAAATGAAAAATGAAAGGTTGCCTCCAGAAGCAGGAATGTAAGAATGTCCATATGGAAAATGATCCATCTCACCTCAAATGCAAGTAGCCAACCATTGATGTATGCTGCATCTCAAAGTACATAGGAACAAGAACTAGATATGTAGATCACTCCAACTAGTGAAACTAAGGAAGCATTAGCACCAACAGTAGAAACCCCCCCATAATGCTGAAAAAGGGACATCCATGATAGGAACACTGAAACTGTGTGAAACCAAGAAGTACATGTAGGAGAAACAACTTGCAAATAAAAGTGTATGCAAACTAATGCAAACACGCATGAGGAAATAATAAACAAGATTCACTGTTGTCATGGAAGGGACACTCACTTGAAAAAGGTGTGATGGAAAACCAAAGGAAAACATCAACCCCCCCATGGCACTTTATATCATAGTGTGAATACAATAGGCACAATAGGATGTGCATAATCCCCAAAAAATTATACACTAGAATGACACTTTATGTCAGTGCGTCTACAAAATAAGAATGTGCATGAAAAATATGTCTACAATGTCCAAATAGGATAGAATATTGGAAATACATATAGAACAACAAAAAATGAGTCATCCCATGCAAACAAAATTTTTCCAGGAGCTAAAACGTTCAAGTAATTCACCAGAGTGCGAAAACACAAAAATGTAAATAAAATATACTTGGAGAACAACCTAAAAAATTGCATGGATGGAACTGAAGAGCTTTGAAAGACGGTTCTAACGCTGTTGGAATTACAAAAAATGAAGAAATTGGTCAAAAGTTACGAGCTTCAGACTGAAAACAACTCCTTTGACTTCAATAGACTATAGAATGCACTAGAAGAAAAATAAAGTGATGAGATGCACACCACTGGAAAGTTGACGTAATCAACTTTCTGATGATATCTCATTTGCCAAAAAATGATAATGTATGCCCCAGATATGGCCAAAAGAAAAAAATCACTCCCTGGAGGCCAAAGAAGGGAACTTGGGGCCTTGGCAGCATCTGTATCATTGACATTAGCATGATGTCAACAAAATATTCCCAAAATATTCTCTTGTGATGGAAAAAAAACCCGGCCCTATGTGCAGAAAAAAATAAACGAAATATGCTAAAGTTTGGTTGGAATATTTGTTGAGCCGCTAGAGAAGGTTGCCGCTAGAAAAACCAAGGAATGCTAGCAAAAGTCACTAGTTTCAGGTAAGCTGCCGAGGGCTTGAAACCGTCGCCGGTCGGCTATACAACTGCCACCAGCAGGCATGTACAATTTTTGTTGGTGGCAGTGTACTATTGTACTCACAAAAATCTGTGCCCCAACTTAAAAAAAAAATTGCCCCAACTTTTTTTTTTTTTCAAACTTGCATTTAATATAGGATTTCTTGATTTTTTTTGCAAATTTTAAAAAATAGAAATTTAAAACCAAAGAAAGTTGACCTTCAATATTTGTGATTTTTATTTTTCTCAAACAACGTGCAAGAATCCTTATAGAGGCTGTGCAGGAATCCGTATAGGGGCCGTACAAGCCTTGTACAAATTTTTTTACCTTAGAAGCTCTCGACACCAATTTTGATGATTTGATAGGCGAACTTAAGGTTTTTGGGCCTTTTGAGCATGATGGTAACGCCCGTTTTGGCTCAAAATGCACCAAAAATACAACTACCCTTTGGATCCAAAAAAAGAGCAACTGCTTCAAAACCTTATAGATTTGGCGTCAAAAATCAAAATCAAGCAAAACAAAAGCCAAATTTGACTTTCTTGACAGCTTTGAATCCAATGATGAGGTTATTTTCATGTCAAAATGCACCAAAATTTTTCCCACCTCCAAAATTTGCAAAAAAGAGCAAAGGGGATTTAGATCTAAAGCTTGTAACCCTCGTTGAAGAAAGAAAATATCATAAATCGAGAAGGGGTTCACTGAATCCACGCTCTGATACCATGTTAGAATTGTGAAACAAGCACAAAAACATGAGCCACAAGATCAAATAAAAAACAAATACACCTTCCACACAAGAGATCTACAAACAATATGTGCAATATTCTTCAACAAGAAAAAGCTATAGAAGAGACTTTCAAGAAGATATGCAAGCTCTAGATAATATCCGAGCGATATTTACAAATGAGGGTTGAGTGCTTATGAGAGAAAATCCCTAAATGAGAAAGGGATCAGATCATGACAAGTGTCAACATCACATGAGATGAGACATAATGATCAAATATTAGCTCAACTAATAAAGTATTAAAACACTCCTAAGTTTGGCTTAAGTGCATGAGAATAAATTAGACTAATAATCAATTAAAGATTAATTAATCATTAGCTAATGCATGATTACTCTAACAATTTTGAAGCTAAATTTATCCTCAATGATGGCATTAACAACCCCTTGATACTCAACCTCAATAGAAGAAAGAGTAATGACATGCACTGCATGTTTCTTTGCCAACAAATGGGGTTTGAACCAAGATGAATGTTATAATTAGATGTTGATTTATGATTATCAATATTTTCAACCCAATTATAATTTGTATATCCAACCTAGTTTGGTCTTATAGTTATTGCATAGTGAATCCCATGTTGATGAGTTTCTTATATATAATACAATATGCATTTGGTTGTTTTCCAATGAAGATGATGTGATTCTTGTATAAAGTATAAAACCATGCCAACCATAAAAGAAGTGTTAGGGTGAGTGTGATTTTGATAGATAAGGATCTTAGAATTTTAATGATACAAAGTGGCATCAATGAGAAGGGTTAGTTTAGGATAATGATTGACCAAACTATACCTCTAGGTGGTAATGAAATGCTAAAAAATAGACTTAAGCAATTGCACATGAAAATTTGAATGGGTTATTAACACAATTTGAAAAATATGTAAGACTAAATTTTGTAGAAAATTGAATATAGTTTCTAATCTACTATTTTTTTTAAAAAAAAGATAAATTTATTTGGTGAAAATTGAAAATTTCAATGAAGCACTGCTATCATTTTTTAAAAACAAAGTGTCATTTGACCAACCTAAGTATGATATATTTTTTGAATATTGAAGTTGTAGACATACAAAATTAGCATTATACATTCATCAAGTAAATCAGGCTTCACGTGCATCCACTCATTCAGTTAATCAGGTTCACCTTCATCCATTCATCAGGTAATCTCATTAATCTCCTAAGGTCATTTATTTAAAATCAAATAAACATTATCATCAACCTTTTTAATCAAATAAATCAAACATCCATCATAATGCATTTCCATCCTTTCTGATTTAAATAAATCAAATATTTATCTCAAAAAGGTCAAAACATCCTAATCATCATCCTAGCTAATTAATCCTGATTAAATGCTAATCCTCACCACTTGCATTCTCTAGATTTAGCCATTTGCACAAATAAATCAATTTATTGATTTATTAAAACTCTCATTTTCACTCAACATGGCCCTCAAATTTGAAAATCATGACAAGTTGATTTGTCCCTCCAACATGGCATTTATTGCTCTTTTTCTTGTCCCTCTCTCTAAATTTATTGCCAAATTTGAATTCAAATTCTCCCTCTCATGGGCACTCTTCCCAAATCTTGCACATACATCAACCAATCATATGATGACAAGTGGCCTCTTCCTATTGGCCTGTTTCTTAGTCCCACATTGGTCCCTCTTCAACACTTAGCATTTGAAAATCTTTAAATAGAGGCTTCATCCTCAAGCAAATCCTCCACAATCTGATACAAGGTTAATCTCTTCAATAGGGAGCTAATCTTGTCCACACCATCTTCATATCACATTCATAGTAATTTCATCATTTGGCTTAGCTTGATCAAGGATTGGGAAAGGGCTTCTTTCCACATCAAAGAAGCACCAATCCACTATGGGATAGATATGCATCTTGTTTTTATGCTCTCAATTAGTTTGTATTGTTATCTTGTTTATGAAGGCATGATGCATTATTTCATAGGAGTAACTAGTGAGTTTGCATGAACTAATCCATAGAATGGAGTTTTAACTTTGTGCAGATTGAGAGGTGCTCACAAAATGGCGCTAGAGGGAAGGGGGTATTGGTCTCATTTGAAAATATTTACTCTAAAGTAGTTTTCTGAACATGTTTTCTCAAGCTGCATTCTTGTTGTTGGAAAAGAAATATAAAATCGCAGCATATTAGTTTTTAGATTTGATAAATATCAACATATAGGTGTTTTCAGGACTTTTTGTTTTAATCTTAAGGTGATCAAGTCACTGGAAATCCCTCTCATTATTTGTGCTCAAGTTGTTCAAATGAGCAAGTTCCTGTTGATCATTTAATACGAACTTATCTTCCTACTAATTTATTCAAATCTTTTGTCAGGTGGTGTTGTATGTGGCAGGCAGAATTAAATGATTGATGGGAGCATTCTTGCAACTGTGGTAGTATAAAATCTGTTCTATCTATCACAATGGATTCTTGTGTTTAGATTATATACTTTTTGAATTTGTGCATACTCCTGTGTTTACATCATTTTGTCTTTTATTCTCTGGATTTCTTAAAACAGTTGATCACTTCCTACCACACCTTTTCTTTTTACCCATCCACGTACCCTATAAGTCATGCCATTCCATGAGGTGACCTTTTCTTTTGAAAGATTTTGACAAATGGTTCATGCGCCTCATCTAGATTTCTACATTTTTCTGCATACTTGTCAACCAGCACAGTTGCAACTGCAATGTCTGACAATGACACTTCTAACACAGATTGCATAGAGATTTTAAGGGAGAATGCTGTGTAAAGGTTCTAAAAACTTGGCTTTACATAGGCTGATTGCAGTTGCTTGAGATTTTCAATAAAGAAAAAATGAAAGCCTCTTCAATAAATCTATTTCAGGCGTATATTGCAAACATTGTATTCCATGAGATCACATTTCTCTGGGGCACTTTGTCAAATAGTTCTCACGTCTTGCTTGTGTGTCTACACATCTTTGAGTTAGCGTGCCCATTCCTGCTCCCACATTCACGCAGGGAGAATGCTAGCAAAGGTTGAGAGAAATGGCTTTACACCGCCAGTTGCATTTGCTTAAAAGTTTCAAAGGGCCTTTACACCGCCAGTTGCATTTGCTTAAAAGTTTCAAACAGTCATGTGCCTGGTCCAAGCACCCACGCATTCTAATACATGTCAACCAGGGTAGATGTAACAACAACATTTACTTCTAAAGAACCCACATGAAGCCACTTTGGAATTTGATGGTGTCTCATCATCTCACCTGGCCAATCCAACTCCACTTCCTCTTTGCTCCTAGCAATTAAACGATTTATTTGTTGCACTGAAGGAACATCATGGACAGTTTCTTGGTATCTTTTTTTCATCATGCAAAAGAGTCTAGTGTTACACGCCTCTCCTCTTGTGTTGTCCTTTGATCAAAGCGCCCTACATTTATGACTTCATCTGCCATGTCAATTCAAGCGTGCTTGACTCTTTGACTGCATAAGCATGCACCAGTGAATGGCATGGTTCATCTATGTTTGCACGCCTTATTTACTCATTGAATGCGCCTTGTCTATGCTTCCACACCATTCTGTCAAACGGTTCACGCGCTACATTAGACTGTCAGTCCACGAAAGATAGAAGCATAGAAGAATTTTGTAAAAACTTTGTCCGTCAACAAGAGTTGCGCGCAGAGAAGTGACTACCAGTGCAGGTAAAGATCTCCACTGGCTACACCAAAATATTTTCAGAAGGGTGAAAAGTTTCGTGCAACAGGCGCAATCATCAATGACCAATAAAAGATGAACTGAGCGATGATTTTTCCTGTCCTGTAGCAGTGGTGCTTTTTGTTTGTCTCTGAATGACTTGTCATTTAATTACTATACTTAGATATTCAGAGAAATATTCAAACATACAGTTGCTGCATTAAAGGAGCTGAGCAGTACTCCTCTAAACCTTTTCCGACCAGCTGGAGAGGACCACCGGTTTCTATGATGTGATGATATATTGGAGGGCATGATTTCTGGAGGGAAACAGAGAAGTGATCTATCCCCAGAATTGTATTTGCTGACTTTGCTTTGTTCCACATGCTAAGTTGCTCTTCATGAGTTTGACTAAAGTCTCCTCCTAGTTGATAGCATTTAATTATGGTGATGATGCATTCAACACTTTTCATCTGAGATACTGACACAGGAGGCACGCTGGATCCAAAATCACTAAATGCTAATTAGAAGTTGCATGGACAACAACACATATCCTTTATTTCCCAGATTGGTTCCTGTCATATCATTTATAAATAATTCAATGAATCAACTTGACAATAAATCAAATACTAATACTTTTTCTCTACAGCTGCACACCAGACTAGAGAATCCAAATTAAAGATATGGAGGCGCGCATAGTTTATTGGTGTTTACTTTAAGCAACATGTGGTGCCATGTATCGTTTGTTGCTTATAGTAATTAATTTAATGACTTGGGTAGACTTATTTACATGTTTCAACTTAGTATTTCCTCATATTATACCATTATTGATACAATTTATGGGCTTTCAAAAGTTTATCACATCCTTTTGATTACTTTGAAATAGTCAAAATTTGAGATTAGGATGATACTTTTGAAAGAATTATGCTTCATGATTGATTCATTTGGCTCAATATCTTTAGTAAATGTGGATTATAATAAAGGAAATCATTTGTTCTTTCAAACCATTATTCAATTATAAATCCTCCTTTTATGATCATCCAAATCATTTGTTCTCGAAATCATATTGTAAGTGTGTAAAAGGGGAAAACTAAGTAAACAATGCCTCTACGCTTCTAAATAAGATATTGCATCTAAGATTAAGAAATTTAAACTAAATTAAACTACAAAATCTACAGAAATTTATCCTATTGCTCTCTAACTCTAAAGACTGAACTAATTTATTTAGCTCTCAGATTCTTAAGCTAATTAAACTATTTAGTGACACTTAGAGAATGAGAAATTAAACTAAGATGATTCTAATATGATTTAAGTATGCAATTCTATGCTAATGGCAGCCATGACTGCAAAAGGATGATGCTTGGTGGATGCTGGATGGTTGCTTCAATGCTGGATGGTTTGGATGCTTGAGTGCTCTAGAAACCTGCAGAGTAAGATTGCATTCGTTGGGGTCCTTTTTCTTGTAGCCCAAGAGCTATATTTATAGCTTTCACGGCAGCACAATTGCACAGGAAACCGGGATGAGGGGCTGTGATTTCTTCTGGAGAATCCAAAGGCATGGGATGAGAAGAAGGAGCTGATCATGGAGAATGGTTTCTCCCCATGAAAACACCAGGCAAGATAAGAGGGAAGGTGGGTGGAAGGTTGTTGAGAGAACTTCCTGCAAATTTTCCCTGAAGCTTTCCCGTGAATGGCAGTGCCATTAATTTCATTGGTGGGGAAATAAATATTTATTGGTGAGGGAATAGTGCAAACTTTATGCAATAAATTTAAATAATTTTAATTTATTTAAATTTAGCAAAAATGAGGAATAAATAATTTAATAAATCAAACTATAGGGTTTGGTTTTATTAAATTAAAGGAGAGTGATAATTAAATAAAAGATTTTTGACAATCTTTATTTAATTAAGAGGAAATGTGAAATTAAATAACACGAATTATTTAAATTGTGTATTCAATTTTAAGATAGAAGAAATAATGATAATAATTAAATAAAACAAAGTTTTTAATTTTGTTTATTTAATTAAGAGAGAATTAATGTGATAAAAATGATAATAATTAAATAAAACAAAGTTTTTAATTTTGTTTATTTAATTAGGAGAAAAAAATAGGAGAATTGATAAATGAACTTAATATAAATAAATATTTTTATTTATTTACTAAGTAGAGGAATTTAAGGTTAATTAATCAAATAAGGCGTATTCGATTAATTGGATTCTCCAGACCATTTTTAGGTGTCTACATTTTGCCCCTCTTTGAAGTGATGTGTTTACACAGTGTTTCAAAGAATGTTTTTGCTTCGGCCGCCAGTATTGACGATTAAACATGCCCCAGACCTGCCCCAGATGATAAATTTTGAAAAGATAGTGATATATGCCCCCTCGGGAAATAAATTGGTGAATTTCGGATTTTTTTTTATGAATTTTCAAAAATTTTGAATTTTTATGATGGTTTGATGATGAATTGATGAAGAAACAATTTATCTCCCGACAAGATTGTAAATGCCCCAGTAATTGAGAAGAATTAATTCCTCAGAATGAGAAATAAATAAATCGCACAAAATTTCCCCAAAAATAGCCTATAAATGCTCCAAAGGTCATTTTCAAAAGTCATTTGTGCATTGACTTTTACAAACTTTGAGATAGAGACCCTTCAGAGCATTTAGAGCTAGGATGCCGATCCCATACCACACCCACCGACTCGAGCGTGTGCGCCGTCACCAGCGTCCAGCCGATTATGGTCCTCCGGTATGTACCTCAAACTTTTCTCGTAATTTGCGCCATTGATTTTTGATGTATTTGCACGTGATTTTTAGTTTTAGCGCGCACAGAACGCGGTGTAGCGCGTCCGTGCGCTGTTGTAGCGTGTCCGGTCAATAGCGTAGCGCGTCATGTAGATTTTGCAGCGCGCCAGAAGTTTTAGCGCGCCGGGTTAGTTTGATAGCGCGTCTGTGAAATTTGGTAGCGCGCCAGGAATTTTAGCGCGCCGGGTTTGTTCCGTAGCGCGCAAGGGTAGTTTTGTAGCGCGCCAGACTTTTTTAGCGCTTTAGGTTGATTTTGTAGCGTTTTGGGTAAAATTGATTTAAACATTGTGCGTTTTGATTTTTGTAGATTTTGTTTTTTTTTTATTCCATCTATTTTAGTGTTGATCTTGACTAAAATATATGGGAAACGATCTCATGATGAGCGAGACCTATTTGATTGATAACAATTACCCTCATGATAGGCGAGGAATAATTATGCATTCTGAATGATTGAACCCAATTGATAGATGAGGGTTTCTTGATAATCTGATAGATTGATAGAAAAAAGCACAATGTTTTGATTTGTTGATGATCTTTTGATATTCTGATAAAAATGTTTTGTTTTGCATGAGTACAGGAGCAGTTGGATGTGATCCAGGTGCGGGAGCAGTTCCCATGGCCGTTTGATATGATTTCGCGACTGTCTCCTGACGAGAGACAGCATATTGTTTCCTGCGGTTTAGCTACATTGTTGGACATGCCCCATATTAGACTTAATAGGGGTCTATTGACGGCTTTGGCGGAGAGGTGGCATAGTGACCACAACACCTTTCATTTACCCACTGGTGAGATGACAGTGACGCCAGAGGATGTATGGCGTATCCTTCGCATACCGTTCGTAGGAGAGATTGTGGTCCATGACTCGGAGGAGGTTGGTGGGGTAGAGGCCATGCAGAGGGTCTTTCAGGATCCCCACATTGCAGGAGAGTGGATCCCATGGATAGACATATATGAGACATATGCTCATCTTCCTTCAGTTTTGGCAGGTTTTGTTGGTGGATTCCTTTGTCCTGATAAGAGGTCAAAGGGTCTATCACTTGGATGGGGTCGTGTGCTAGAGGGTCTAGTCGTTCATAGGACTAGATATGCTTGGGGCATGTGCATGCTTGCCCAGTTGTACCATGATTTGCATTAGATTGTTTATCTTGGCGGCAGTAGTTTATCTGCAGGGGCTACCCTTCTCCAGGTATGGGCATGGGAGCATATTGCTATTACGCGTCCCATACCAGTGTTGGCCAGACCAGCAACGAGGCCATATGTATTTCGATATAGAGGCAGGCCTACCCAGCATATGATGGGGAAGCTTGAGTATTGGAGACGAATCGTTGACGATATTGAGGCAGTGACCTGGCGTCCGTACCTAGACTGTGATGTCTGGGACGACGATGATATTGAGTTGGGGTTTTTATCTGATTCTATGTATTTGATCGAGAAGAGCCCCAGGGTTTTGGAGCGTTTCTTGTTTCGTCGGGTGTACAGACAGTACGGTATTGTGCAGTGTATGCCATTGGGTGTAGCACATTATGGATGGCGACGGATTGATGCGCCTGATTGGGGTCCTTGCTTGCCTTACGGGGCACTTGTCGAGGCTTACCGTGCCTTGCAGCCATCAGCGTGGGATGTTCGGCGAGACATTGTTGAGGCACCTATTACACCTGAGTATGGAGAGTATCTGGCTCTGCACCCGCCTCCACGGATTACCATTCCAGATGAGCTAGCACCTGTACCGGTAGTAGCACCAGCAGCAGCACCAGCAGGGGGGATTCAGGTCGGTTAGCGATGGGGGAGAGAGGAGGATGTTGATGTCGATGTGGAGAGCAGCTCAGAGACTGACAGTGATGACAGTTCTGATAGCAGTGAGGATAGTAGTGGCGATGATGGCGGAGATGGGAGGGGACCGAGTGTAGCAGGTTCATCCGAGCCCTCCTCCAGTGCGCCTCGTAAGAGGCAGGCTGTGACATCCTCATCGGCAGATCCCTCAGAGGTGGCAGCCTTACAGGTGCAGGTGCAGACATTGCAGGGTCAGCTAGCTCAGTTACAGGGTTTATTAGCCCAGACTCAGGCTCAGACACAGGCACAGTTAGCCACTGCTCAGACTCAGATCACATCTCTGATTAGTGAGAGAGATGGGGCTTTACAGGCAGCAGCGACCGCACAGGCTCAGGTGACAGGATTACAAGCACAGTTGTCTACAGCCCAGGCACAGATCGCAGCCTTGACGTTAGAGCTGGATACCATTAGACGGACAGCTGAGACAGCACAGGCGACTGCAGAGAGGTTACAGAGAGTGGTAGATGGTACTTCTGTGGCCGACTATATGCGAGAGGCTATGCAGGCAGGTGCGGAGATAGAGTTCTACCGGAGCCGTTATCATGAGCTGTGTCCCCCAGAGCAGAGAGCCAGCTATGTTCAGTCGCACTCAGAGAGGAGTCAGTCTAGGACAGTGAGTAGAGGTGTGACACAGCCTCTTCCGAGAGATCCGAGAGATCCTGAGACGTCCGGTGGTGGTGCAGATACTGGTGCGAGACCTGCTCCTTCTGGTGGGAGTACTACTTGAGATTCTATGTGTAGCCATTGAGATTTATACAGCCATTTTTGACATGATGTTAGTTTTATTCTTTTCAGACTTCATTGTATACTTTGACAGTTGACGAGATATATATGTGCAATGGTTCGATTGATCTCTGATATGATTTTACATGATTTATGTGATGGATGCATTGATTTTATGATGGATGCATTGATTTTATGATATTGATGTGATGGATGTATGGATTTATGATGTATTGATGTGATGGATGTATGGACTTTATGATGTGATGGATGCATTGATTTTATGATGGATGCATTGATTTTATGATATTGATGTGATGGATGTATGGATTTATGATGTATTGATGTGATGGAATTATGGATTGATTGATGTAATGGATGTATGGATTTTATGATGTGATGGATGTATGGATTTTATGATGTGACGGATGTATGGATTTTATGATGTATTGATGTGATGGATGAAATGATATTGATGATGTATTTATTTTCTTATGAGATGTAATGTATGATTATAAAATTGTGATTGATGATGTATGGAAATGTGATTTTGTGATAAATGGATGACTAATGATAAAATGTAATGATGTATGTAAATGAAATGTGATAAATGAATATGTGATATGTGTTAAGTGTATGATGAATAATGAGATGTGAATAGAATGATTTAAGATAAAATGTGATTTAAAATGTAATGACAAATGAGTAGATGATATTTAATGAATGATGAGATGTAAATGTAAATGAAATGTAATGATGAATGGAATGATATTTAATGAGATTGAATGTAATGATGTGATGAATATGTAATGATAAATGATGTATGGATAAATGAATATGTAATGATGAATGTATAGATATAAATGGAATGATATGTATGATGAAGATGTAATGCAATGAAATGTAAATGATATGTGATGAAATGTGATTTAATGATGTATGATGAACATGTGATGATGAATGGAATGGTGTAACATAACGTGTATATGATGTCACGAAATGAGATTTTTATTGTGAATTTATGCATGTGTCAAGTATACTCAGCCGTTAGTAAGAAAAAGATAACATCATTTTGCGATTGAATCATTGTAACTTGTGCCATCCGTTTCTGCAGATGAATTTATGAATGCAATCTATGTTAACCATGCAAATGTCTATTTCATTAATGCAAACCTAAGTGTCACTTCAATAATCATTTAATCTGCTTTGTATCATCACTGAGCTTTATTATTTTTAAAATGTTGAAAGTGAATACAAGCATCAATGATATGAGATAGACCAATGATGACCTGAGTATTTCTTTCATGATTTTTGATATTGCAAGCGAACACAAGCATCATGGTATGAGATAGACCAATGATGACCTGAGCATTTCTTGCGTAAACAGACAAGAATTAATCATTTTCTTAAGTGAATCAGAATGTCATCCATGATACTTGGTAGAGCACTTCCTGCGACAATTCACAAAATAATAACGACTAATTCACAAACAGCAAACAAAGAAAAGATATCATTCTGCTTCCTTACTTCTCTAGTTCAATACATCATTGAGTCGCTCTAAAGAAATGATAATCAAATGATAAAATGAAAAGTACAACAATTCAAATTCTACTTAATGTATTTTCAAATCATTATTCAGATTAGATCATCAGTGTCGAGATGTGTGTGCTGATGTGTGCATGATTTTCCCAGATGTTTTGACCAAGTGATGCGACCTAAAAGACCTATCCTAGGGGTCTCGGGGACTGATCAAAGATTAGTCTTGCCTACGTTATACACGCAGAGACCACGTAGTTCGACTGACACAGACTCCACTTTTTGACTGATGCAGACTCTATTTTTGTGTTTTTGATTTTCTGATGTTTTTGGATTTTGGATATTCTGATGTTTTTGGATTTTGGATTTTCTGATGTTTTTGGATTTTGATGGGTTTTCTGATGTTTTTGGATTTTGATGGGTTGCCACTTGATGTTGTTATGTTTAACTGCCCTTCCATGCAAGCTGAAAGCCTACTTGTACCAGATAACATTAGGATGTTGCCCCCAAGCTAAGGTAAAACATGGTATCCATGCTATGATATGGATAGTGATGATCTCAAATGATAGAAGGAAATGATATGAAAGGAAACAATCGTAACAACACTGCACCTAATAGATAGGGGAGCTCTGGTGAAAATCACAAGTAACGCCTGTTTGCCAGGTTTTCATCACTTGTTTTTATTGTGTCCTCTTTCTTTTTCTTTTCTTTTTTTTATTTTTTATTTTTATTTTTATCAATATTTCTCTCTTTTTTCTGTCGTCATGACACCTGTTTGCCAGTTTTTCATCAAGACAACTTTATTGACCGTGCACTAGATATCCTCAAGTGTAGAATCGTCGGAGATGAATGTTGTTCATGGGCTCCTCCAACATGTCTCCCTCTGGTGTAGACAGTCGATATGCTCCTGATCCATAGACTGATATGATAACATAAGGTCCTATCCAGTTAGGTTCAAACTTTCCCTTCTTTTCTCTGTCTGCTTGATTTCTAGGGTTTTCCCGTAGGACCAAGTCTCCAATCTGGAAGACTCTAGGTTTAACCCTATGATTATAGTTTCTAGACATCCTTTGTTGATAGGTTGTTAAATGATTAACAGCTTGTTGTCGATGTTCATCAAGTAGCTCTAGTTCCTGAAGTCTAGAGACCCTATAATCTTCATCTGAAATGAGTCCCTTTAGTGAAACTCGAAGGGATGGGATTTCTACCTCAATAGGCAAAATTGCTTCTGATCCATAGACAAGAGCATATGGTGTAGCTCCTGTTGGTGTTCTGATGCTTGTCCTATAAGCCCAAAGAGCAGGGTTTAGCTGAACATGCCAATCACGTCCCACTTCATTTATAGTCTTCTTGAGAATTTTGAGGATTTTTTTATTTGAAGCTTCTGCCTGTCCATTACCTTGAGGGTAATATGGGGTTGAAAAGCGATGTTGGATGTGGAACTTTTCACATAGCTCTTGGACGTCTTGGTTCTTGAAAGGCCTGCCATTATCTGTGATGATTGACTGGGGTATCCCATATCTACAAATGAGATAATTAAGAATGAAAGATGATATTTGCTTTCCAGTGATTATGGTTAAGGGAACTGCCTCCACCCATTTTGTAAAATATTCGGTGGCTGTGATAATGAACTTGTGTCCATTAGATGAAGATGGGTGAATTTTCCCTACCAAGTCTAGTCCCCACTGACAGAAAGGCCATGTAGTTGCAAATGGATGTAGCTCTTATGCTGGTGCATGTATAAGATTGCCATGGATCTGGCATTTTGTACATCTTTTTACAAATTGATAAGATTCTTGCTCCATGTGTGGCCAGTAATATCCCAAACGAAGGAGTTTCTTGGCTAAAGATAATCCACTTGAATGTGTACCACAAATTCCTTCATGGACCTCATGTAAAGTGGAAGCGGATTCGTCATGTTCTAGACAACGTAAAAAAGTACCATCTAGGCCTCGACGGTAAAGGGTGTCAGCAATAATGGTATGTTTGGCAGATTGGCGTATGAAGTTGCGCTTTTGGTTGCGAGAAAGATCTGGCGGTAAGACATTATCTTTCAGATAAGTATAAATGTCTCCATAAATGGAGGATTGGGCCCTATCCAAAAGGCTTATGGTTTGGGATTTGGGATTTGCGTATGCAGGATTTGATACTTGTTCTACAATAAATCGATAACGATCTTGCGTTTCAGGCATTTGTAGAAGAGATGCTATTGTGGCCATGGCATCTGCTGCTTTGTTCTCTGATCTTGGTATCTGCTCAAATTTGATTTCTATGAAGTATTTTCGTAGGTCATCCACCAGCCTTTTGTACAAAATCAGTGTGTCATCCTTAGTTTGATAATCATTATTGACTTGATAAATGATTAACTGGGAGTCTCCATACACCTGTAGTTCTGTGATCTTCCATTCAATAGCTACTTTCATTCCAAGGATCAAAGCTTCATATTCTGCCACATTGTTAGTGCAATGGAAGGTAAGCCTGTATGATCGCGGGATTGTGTGCCCAAGAGGTGTGACAAATAAAATTCCCGCTCTCGATCCATGTTGTGTGTAGGATCCATCGAAGTAGAGTTGCCATGGTTGTGTTGTTATATTGAGGATATCTACATCGGGAAATTCCATGGTCATATGATGACTGTCAGATAATGGAGCTTCTGCTAATTGATCGGCGATGGCTTGTCCTTTGATAGCTTGCCTTTCCACATACTGAATATCAAACTCACTGAGGAGCATGACCCACTTTGCCAACCTTCCTGTTAAAGCTGCTTTGCCCAGTAAATACTTTAGAGGATCAATTTTTGCAACAAGCTTGATAGTGTGAGTAAGCATATAGTGTCGCAATTTTTGTGTTGCAAATACTACTGCTAAGCATGATTTTTCAATGAAGGTGTAGTTTACTTCATGTCCATTGAGTGTCCTACTGATATAGTATATAGCCTGTTCCTTTCCTTCATTATCCTCTTGTGCTAGCAAGGCTCCTAAAGAAATGTCTGTTGTTGCAATATATAACAATAATGGCTTGTCTTCACTGGGTGGTACCAAGATTGGTGGTGTCATCAGATAATGCTTGATTTGATTGAAGGTACTCTCACACTGTTCATCCCATTTGAAAGGCACATTTTTATGCAAGAGATGGTTGAACGGATGACACCGATCTGCTAGTTGGGAGATGAATCTTCTGATGGACTGTAGTCGGCCTTGTAGAGATCTTAATGTGTTGATATTCTTAGGAGGTGGCATTTCCATAATGGCCTGGACTTTTTCCGGATCTACTTCAATTCCCTTTGTAGAAACTATGTATCCTAGGAGCTTTGCTGATGTTACTCCAAAGGCACATTTCTTTGGATTCAATCTGACTTTGAATTTTTCCAACCTGTCAAATATTTTGGCCAATATCTCTAGATGTCCTTCCCTGGTGTAAGATTTTGCTAAGATGTCGTCCACATAGTCCTCCATGAAGGTATGCATCATGTCGTGGAAGATTGTTGTCATAGCCCGCTGGTATGTAGCTCCTGCATTCTTTAACCCAAAAGGCATGACATTCCAGCAGAAGGTGCCCCATGGACATGTAAAGGCTGTCTTTTCTTGGTCTTCAGGAGCTATCTTGATTTGATTGTATCCTGAAAATCCATCCATGAGTGATAGCATTTTATGGCCGGCTGTGAGATCTACAATCATGTCTATGTTTGGCAAAGGAAAATCATCCTTTGGACATGCTTTATTTAAATCCCGAAAATCAGTACATATTCTGATGGTGTTATCTGGCTTTGAAATAGGCACAATGTTGGATATCCATTCCGCATAGTCAATAGATCTGATAAATCCAGCATCAAGTAATTTCTTCAAGTCATTTTTCACTAATAATGCAACATGTGGATGCATTTTTCTCAGCTTCTATTTTACTGGTTTAGTGCCAGCTGGTAAGGATAAGTGATGCATAATGAGATCTGTGTCCAAGCCTAGCATGTCAGAGTATGACCAAGCAAAATTGATGCATCGTTCTTCAAAGAATTTGATAAAATCTGGCTTTTCTGTATCTGTCATGGATGCGGCCAGGTGTAATATTCTTGCTTTTTCCGCTGTGCCAATATTAATAGACTGTGTGGGTTCTATTAATACTGATGACCTGTCATGGTAATATTGTGGGAGAATGTCAAACCTTCCATCCTTTGGTGCCTCAATGAGGTTTTCGCCATCGGATGCGTTCTTTATTTTTACTATTTTAGGATCAAATACTGCCATAGAATGGTTTTCACCATTGGATCCATTTTTTTCTTTCATATTTTTGCAACTGGAAGGTTTGGCATCCTCCTGCCTAAAAGCATCATTAAAAGAAGTATTGGTAGAACAAGTATCGGATTCCTCACAGCAAAGGTAGTTAATAATGGAGGAGTCATTGTCAAAAATAGGGAGATTAATAGGATGTTGGGCTTCCCATTCGATAAGTTCGGGATGTAGTAAAGGCAATGAATCATTAGATGGGTTGAGGTCAGCGATTGTGAAAGCTCGGACGGAAATGTCATCTAGGTTGTCTATGGTTATGTCGAGGCCTACAAAGGCATTTTCTTCCACATCATTTATCTCAATCGATGTCCTTTCATCTTCACTTGAGTCATCAAAATTTTGTGTTTCAAAGACAATAGGATTAATACTTGAGCTTTGACCCTCCTCATGATTGAGGGTATACTTTTTGATAATGTCAACCTGAATATCTTCATAGGAAATTTCTGATAAGTTGTCCCACTCATACTCATTTGAATCTGTTTCAGAATTATCTCTTATTTGAAGAATACGCTCCACAGTTTTATTGGTGATTTCTGCTCTTGTTTTTTCTGTGTATCCTAGTCCAGTTTTTTCCTTATGTTGGAGCGTAAGAGGCTGGATTGGTTCTGTTATGCCTTGTTTCCTTAATCCAAGAGGTCCCTGTCCTGAATATCCCATCTTCTCAAGAATAGTTTTTCCTTTCCCATATTGAGTTGTCTCTATGATGTTACTTGTGGAAGCGGGGGCTTCCTCATCTTTATAAAGCCAATTTAGTATGGCCTTATCTTCTGATTCTTCATCTAAGCTCCCAGCTTTTACAAATCTGCCATCTAATGCTGTTGTAGATTGTTCTGAAGTGTGGGTGTTTGTAGATGGCTGTCCATATGTTTGTAAAGAGGGTAATATTTGTGATAGATGAAATGAGTGTCCAACACCATATTCACTAATTCCTTTGTCACTTATCTGTACTTCCTTGGTGAATTGATGTGAGAGTGGAGCCAATTGTTCTCCAACATTTGAAGAGTTAGATTGTGCCATCCTTATCTCTTGTGATTTTTGTTGTTTTGGAAGCCACTTTGAAATGAAACTTTGCTGTTGCTCACTATCTGATGTGCCAACTTCTCTATTGTTAGGTATGAATGTATCCTGAGATGTCTTCAATGTATGACAAGCTTGGGTGTCATTGTAGTCTGCTGTGATTGTTACCTCTTGTCCATTGACGGGAAATTTTAGGCATTGATGATAGGTAGACGGTACTGCTTGCATATCATGGATCCAAGGGCGTCCCAACAGTATGTTGTATGTCAGTTCCCTATCTAAGACTTGGCAAACCACTTTTTGGACAGTAGGCCCAACTTGAATGGGTAATATGATCAATCCTGTAGAGGACCTTTCTTCTTCATCATATGCTTTGATTGTGATTTTTCTTCTGGTATCAATGGCTTCATCTGAGTATCCTAGTGCACGAATCAGCTTTAAGGTACAAATATTTAAACCAGCCCCTCCATCTATCAGGACACGCTTTACACAATGTTTGTGGATAAGGACTTCAATGTGAAGGGCAGAATTATGCGGGTGGTTGAGTGATACATCATCATGTTCAGAAAATGAAAGGAAATGAGGTGCAGATAGATGTCCCACCATAGCTTGGAATTGACACACATCCAAATTGTTAGGTACTGTAGTTGATACGAGAGCTTGTTCAAGAACCTCTTTGTGTGATGGGGAGATCTTCAAAAGTTCCAAGATTGATATTTGAGCTGGTATTTTCTGCAATTGATCGATGAGATTATATTGATTGGAGGGGGGATCCACTGATGGGGATGATATTGATGCTCCTTTCAATATAACTTTGGATTGCGCCCTTGTTGTGGCATTAACCGGTTGGTACTCTTGTTTCCCTTTGAGTGTGACTACATTGATTTGGTTTTCGGATTTGTCCATATGTTGTACCAATTTGGTAGGTGTAATGTCGTTTTTCTGGTTGATTTGATTGCATAACTCTTCATCCTCTTTGGCAGCAGAAAGACAAAGGATTGTTGCATCATAAACATAACCAACGTTTTTACCTTTGGTGTTTGTGGAAGAAGATTCTCCCTTTTGATAATTGGGTAGAGGATTTTTGAATGTTGTATGATCCTTGTTTGTTTGAGGGCCCTCTACAAATACTTTCTTTTGATCTATGAGGTCTTGTACCACATGTTTTAATTGCCAACAATTTTTAGTCATGTGACCTTTATTTTGATGATAGTGATAGTAATGTAAGTCATTCCACCATGATGGTTTGACTTGAGGGTCCCAATTTCTAGCCTCTTGCACTTGAATGAGTTTTTCGTTTAAAAGTTCTTTGAGGACTGATTCCAACGATTGTCCTAATGGCGTGAATTTTCATTTATTGGAGGGTCGTTGGAATGATTGGGTTTTCGTTTCTCCACTGTTTTGATTATTTCCTTGGTCACTACTTTGTTTGATATTAAAACCATTGTTTTGTTTGTTTGTAGTAGTTGGTGTCAAGGTGAATACTGGTTTAGATGTATGTGCATCGACTATGGTATCGGTATTCTTGTTCTTTTGCCAAAATCTTGGCTTTTCGTTGTTGCTGTTAGAGGAATGGTTATTGTTTGAACCTTCAGTGAAATGTTTGATTGTTCCT